>BPLR01006156.1:0-27709 GCA_021605095.1 Caerostris extrusa
ATTTGAAATCTGAAGATGATGTAATCAATAAATATTTAAAAAAAATTATTATTTAAAGGTCATGTTATTCACTAAATTAAAATGACACAGGTTTTTAAGAAATAAAAAATAATATCGTCAATGTTCTTTATAAATTTCTTTTGAATGACTTCTATGAAGTCGAAACAGTTATACCATATAAAAAGAAAAAAATCAGAAATACTTTACAATTGAGAATTTCTACAAAAAGGTTATCTAATTGCTTTGCAAGGAGCAAAAATTCAGCATGGTTTCTGGCAGATATTTCTTTTTTACAGCTATGAAGAAAGTGCTATTGATTTTGAATTTCATGATAATTAAGGCTATATTTTATATAAAAGGAAATGCTATATTAAAAAAAAAAAAAAAAATTTTTTTAACCGTTTTGAGTTTTCCTGAATGGAGCATGTTCTTTTTTCTTTTGAGACTCACAGTTTGAGAATTGGTAATCAGTTGTTCAAACAAAGTTGTGTTTATGTCCATTGTCCCTTGAAAGCGGTTACTAAAAACAAAATATAACTAAAGGAAAATAATATATTTTAAAAATAATCATATTTGCTGAGGCATGATGTCTTATATTCTATTTATATGCAATTTAACTTGGTTATGAAAAAGTTAAAATTATTGGAAAAATAAAAGTTTTATTTAAAGTTTGTTTTCATCTTTCAGTTATTTAAATTAATAAAAAAATATGTATTCAAATCTTTCAGGTATTAAATTTTGTAGCATTTATGAAATCTGTATTTATTTAATGATGCCTTTACTTTCTTGTATAACTCATAAGATATAAATATAATGTAAACAAAATGAAAAGTTCTATTTGATTTTATTTAATAATTTTTATTAATTTAAGTCAAAATTGGTAAACTATTTGAGACTAAGAAGAATATAGGCAAAAAGCCATCTATATAATGTCCTTTATAATTTTTTTAAGTTTAGTAACTAAGGGATTTTCATTTTACCATATATTAAGCCTGAATAAAAATCGTTAAAAACTAATTGATTTTATGTTTCAGAATATAAATTATCTACTTCTTTTGCAGAAATATAAACTTGTGTTATAGAAATTTGTATATTATATATACTCGTGTACTGTCATCTAAACCATAACAATCTTTCAACTTGGTAAGTTGGTATATACAACTACATTCATTAATGTTATACAATGATTTATTCTTGGGTATTTGTTTTTCTTTCTTTTCATTGAAGAAACATGCTTATGACTTTTAAAGCATTGGGGAGAGTGGGACTTTAAATATATATAACCTTAATTCACCTTCGCCCCTTCTTTTTTAAGAAATTTACTAGTAATTATCTCCCCATCACCAGCATCAACTCTTCATGTACTCAAATTTAATACATTGATTGATATATATTTTACTTATTTATTGTGCAAAAAGAAAAAAATAAAGGAAAAAAACTAAACAAAACACATCTAATTATTTAGTATTAAACTATATCTAAATGAGATATTTTGTAATGAAATACGCATAATCAAATGGGAAAATAAATAATTTGTTTTGAAATATGAAATAATTTTTTTGTTGAAAACAACAATAATCAAATAAACTAAAGTGAATAAAATTCATACAAGAAACTAATCATTAAAAACTTTTTTTTTTTAATTGGTGGTTGGGAAAGCTCATACTCTCATTTTGTTCTCTACAAATAAAAACAGTTCCATATTTAAAGTTTTCAGGGGTGGAAAACCAAAAAAATGATTTTGTATCAGCTTTCAGTGGTTTCGTGAGCAGTATATTTTTACATTAACAGTTCTTCTTCAGATTTCAAAGCATATACTAATTAATTTTATATTATTTAGCAATCATATAATTGATATGAAATAAAATCGCACGATTTGTACCACAATTGTATTAAACTCAATCATTTTGTATGATATTCGAAATTCAATACGAAATTAATTTATTGATACATGCATTAATAAGAAAATTAGAATTAGAATCGAATGTTAAAAATTATTTTTTATTTGATGCATACATAATAAAATAATTTTTTTATTTAATGCATAGATAATAAAATAACTTTTTATTTAATGTATATTAATAAATACATCCATTATTGAATAGGTCACATCTTAATAATGGGTGTACATATTAATATTTTTTGTATTTAATGGCTAACAATTTTTCTTTATCCTTCTTGCAATTTCGAATATTTTGAATTATTAGCAATCAATATTTTAATGGAAATATTGTATCAATTTTTAATGGATTTCATAAATTATTTAATAGAACAAATATATTAAATTTTTCTCTGAATTTTGTTTTGACATGCTATTTTTACATTAAATATGTTATTTAATTAAAATACGAATTATTTTAAATAAATGGTAGTAAGAAATAAAAGATTAATTTAAAATTTAAAAATATCAAATGATATACAGAAATACAATATCAAATGATAGATAAATGTCATAAATATGTTTTTAAATATTATTTAACAAATCTTATTTTTGAAAATTTTAATATTTCTAGATATAAATGTAGTCGTAGATTTTCTGTAAAAAAAAAAAAATTTTTACTTAAGAAATTCAGTTCAAGTAATAAATGGGAAATAAAGAATTGCTGTAATACTTCAAATGCAAGATTAAAGCCAATTTTTAATTTATTATTAAAAATAAAATTATTTTAAAATTTGGATATTGTTTAACAAGATATTAAATAAAAAAGGGACAGATAAAACATATTAGTTGTACAAGAAAATATTCAAAAATTTTTAGAACTTAAAAAAAAAAAATTATGCTTTGTGGTGAATAATTTAGAAATGTAAAATATTAATAAAATTTGGAATTAATTTAAATTTAATACATTTATTTGAAATAGTTATTGTAGAAACATTTAGTAGTATATGTTCCCAAGCAAATTATTTCCTATTTGTTCCTATAAAGATCAATAGATAGCGCCACAATATATTCTCGCATCATTTAAAAGAATTTTCGCCTTATGACAAATGTTGTTGACATAACTAATAAATCCGATCGGCAGAAAAACGTCACAAAAACAGAACTGTTATAACATTGGTTAATTCTTACCCCTTCTAATAACGATCTTAAAAAATAAGCTGATTCATGTTTTTTAGGTTGCTAAATCAAAATAAAGGAAATATTGAATTTTTGGGGCAGAAATGCGAAATTTGCCAATTTGTAGCAGAATGTACCAAGGCATGAATTTTGGAGCAGTTTGACGCAGATTTTCCACCCCTGAGTTTCAAATCTATATAAAATCGATCTATCAGGCTATTAGAAGGACAAAATAACACTTTTAAAATTCAGCATTCTTAATTACATTCATTTATTATTATCTAACAATAACTGTTTTGATTGCATTGTCTAAAAGGGATATTAGCTATTGATGAATGTTGATTCCTTCAAAAACTTTCCACACAGTTTAATATTTTATTTAATCACTGAATAGTTTATGGGATAGTGAAATGCATAAGTCTAATTTAAGACTGCACTTAAAAAAGTAGCTGTGGTTATTGCTAGATAATGCATTAAAATATACAAATTTATTTGCTTCAACATATATTTGGATCCAACATTTTCAGACATGAATATTACAAAATCGATAAATTGAAATCATTTAACATTGAACACTTTCATTCTTGGTTCACACAAAAATTGAAAGAAATATCCACACATTTAATAACTTAATTCATACTTCAATATTATATATATATATATATATATATATTAACCAGAAGTATAAGAAGCTATCAGCAAAATAGTTACACATGCATGAAAAAAATTCATTCTATTCTAAATATTTGCTCGAAACGAAAAACACAATTTGTGTATTTCAGAAAAACAACAAAAAAATCACTTTTTAATTGATGGCATATTTCCCTTATGGAAAGTAACAATGAATACCTGTAAGGCATGGAATCTACCAGGATATTGATGAGTGATATAAATATTCTTTTAAATTTTGTCAAAAAATTAAATGTGCTTTTCTAAGGAGTATAAGTTTTTAGAAATATGAATTACATTGTTATATAAACTAATATTAAAGCAAAAAACAGCATCAAACTTTGTGAGATCTTTTTTAAGTATATGTAACTGAATACAAACATTTGGTTCAATAAAAATACTGATGTATTGCATAGGCATAGGAATTAATAATTAAACACAAAAATCTATCTAAAATTTAAGAAGGTTCTTTACAGAAAAAAGATCATTTAATCTTTATCGTTAACAGCAAACCTCTTAAAATGGTAGATTGATATGTACTCTAATATGCTTTGTTGCAATTAAGCTGATTACATGGATATTTTCCAGGGGTTTTTTTTTCCCAAGCATTATTAACCTTCAGAAAGAAATCCTCATCTCATCTGTGGTCGCAATATAGTGAATTTTTCACAATATATTTTAATACTGAATCTGTTACATACTCTATACAGGGTGGCTACAGAAACTGTGAAAAAAAAATCTCTAATGGCTACAAATTTCTTGCCTATCTCCCTACAAATAATCACTACTATATGTAGATAATATGTGGTATTAAAAACATTTTTTTCAGTTATTTAATATGAAAAAAAAAAATATTTTTATGAAACTTAATTAAAAAAAAAAAGGAACACCCTAAAAAATCTATTAAAACAATATATTACAGTAAATCCCCAAATCATTACACTTGCTATTTCCTTTTTATTAAGAGGGATTTACATGATTTATTATTATTAAGAAACTCATAAAAGTAAATAGCAAAACATGTAATGGTGAATGATAATTCTCATTTATAGCAATTTATATCATCGATAGCAATTATTAAATCATTTCTAACTTAAGTTGAAGAAATTCCACAGCAAAATATCAACTAGGGATGATTGTGATCATTATTGAAATTTTCTGACCTACAAAAATTTTTAGAAATTATGTGTGAAACAAGTTATATCTTTCTTCCCACCCTTGACTTTTCAAACAAATTTACAAAAAAATTTGAAAGAAAGCATCATATCTGCTAAGTATATTGTTTTTTAAATATATATTCTAATATATATAAATATACATATATATATATTGGATGTTATTTTCATGTAGTTATAAACTGTTTTTTAATAACTGTAAATATCATACTCTTGCATTTTGAATTTATCAAAAAAAAAAAATTTTTTGTTTTCTTGTTAAAATATTAAACACCTAACTGAAAAATACAAAATTAAAATGCTTTTAGAAGTATTATTGCATTTGATAGTATTAAACATATTACAAAATATTAATCTACCTTCCAAATTTATTTACATGGCTTGTAATGTAGACATTAACAAATCATGTAAAGTAATGTATGTATAGGTACACATTCTTTACCGTTGACTAAACAAGATATATTTTAATTAATTATATAGACCTAATAATTACACAAAAAAATTTTGAAATATTTTAAAAATTTGCTTTAGAAGTTACAGATTTGATTCTCATCTTAAAAGATTGAAAGAAATTACTGAATGTAAAAAAAAAAAAATATATATATATTTAAAAATACCACTAAAAAAAGACAACAAAAAAACAAACTATTTCTAAAATTAGGACTTATTATAATTATTTATTTTAAATTAATTTACATCTTTTATTACACATAATTTTAAATTAATTTGTAACTACTTTTAACTATTTAAAATAAAATGAAATTACCAAAAGTCTTTTACATGAGCTAAGTTTTACTCTAATAAAGAATTTTGAAAATCTTTTGAAATCTTGAAGATTTTTTGTTAATAAATGGTTTTAGTTATTAACTTCTATTGAAAAAATTAACAAAAAACAAAAACAAAATAAATTTATATGCAGAGAAAATAAAAAAAAAAAAAAAAATTCTGTGACTCACAAATTTTTTTTACATATATTTGAATTTTCATTATAATTAAGAAAAGTAGTAGAAGTAAAATTTTTAAAGGATAGTAACATGAATTGAACTTCCATTAATGCTTTATAATATAGTAAGATTTATTAAATATTCTTCATATTTGGAAAAAATATATAAAAGAATATTTTTGAGACTAAACAAATTTTAAAAAATGATTGTATACGAGTTAGTTTTTAGTCTCACATTAAATTTGATTACTTTTTTATAGTAATTTAAAAATATTTTTTCAGACACATTATTCAACAAGATTGTTTTCATTTAGAATTTATATCATTAGTTTTCATCTAGTATTTATATTATTAGAATATATTCATAATAAAGATCAAGCAAGCATACATCATTTGAAATTTACAAATTAATAATACATACTTATATAATTATTATTGATAAAGAAATTTCTCATATAATTAGTTTGTATTTTTAAGTTTTTTTTCCATCATTAAAAATATTGTAAAATAAGGAGTAAATCAAGATTCAGGAATTTAACAAAGCTGTCTGATAAAATGAAGCAAATCATAATTCAAAAAATAAATGCAAATCAAAGATTATAAGTTGCAAAACTTGAAATAGAATTGCAAAAGAATGTTATAGAATAATTGTAAGTCTAAAAGCAGTTAAAAGAATGATTTGATTAGCAGAAATCATGGCAAAAAATTGTAGGAAAGAAGTTCTTTATAGCCTCCTTTCTAAAACATAAATACCCAATGTCATTTTACCATTCAAAGAAAAAAAAATTTCATAATTAAGTTAATAACTCAAAATAATAATATTAATACATAACTACCTAATAATTAATAATTTAACTTAATAATTTGTTTCAGTGCCAACTTTTTTGAGGTATTGTATATGCGAATATTTTTTTTAAGAAAATTATCATGAAACGAAACTGGGAAAAAAATAAACATTCTCTTTGAAAAACATGAAATAATGAATTGCTCCTTGATTCAGATTTTTAAGATCCTCTGAGTTACATACCTCAAAAAAAAAAAAAAAATTATAAACATAATAAATTAGCCGAACAAAACTGAAATTACAAAAACCGAACAAGAACTACACAACACCCAACTTTCAAAAATTGTATCTATAAATATTGGAAAAACTTAACTACATTTTGAGATTTAAACTCACCTTTGGATGTTTAACATCACAATTTTTATTATTTTGCCCAGATTTAATTGGATAAATCAATCTTTACTACTTTAGAATTCTAACGAGAAAATATCGCACCAGCTCCCCAGACTTCTAATGATGAAATGTCAGATTCATGCCTTGCCTTGATTTGACTAGATGCTTTGAAATTCCTGAATGCCGGTGCTGCTTTTATCTCAACTTTTCCAAATGCTTTTAAAAACTTGATTTGACTTGACTTGGCTTGATGCTTTGAGATATATGACCGCTGATGCTGCTTTATCTCAATTTATCCAATTTTTTTTTTTTTTTTTTATAACAATCAAAACATTTTGGGAGAAGCAAAATGAAATCCTCATAACCACTCTAAAATTCGAAATTCCAGAAATCACAGCCTAAATCTATCACAACATTTTAACACTTAAATGATGATTAGAATACATGAAGCACTAGTAGTACTTGAAACAAAAAGTGAAAAAGAAATAATAACCCCAGAAAAAATATATGGGCACCCCATATCACTGTATAATAATAAGCGTCCTCTGACATATCAAATAACCATGAGTAAGACAGAACTCTATATTCAAAAGCACTTTAAAGTTTGTTTCGTGCTGTTACATATTTTATGCATTGAAACAAAATGTGTTCACCTGTTTCCGGAGTTTTGCAGATCGAGCATAATGGAGGTGAAGTCAAACAAAATCTATAGAGTTTTTCATTGCTAGGATATGTTTTATGCTGAAAATAAGAATATCTTCTTTTCGATGATTAGGAAAAGTCTATGAGAAGGTTTAATACTATCCAAATGATTGAATTCCTGAACATATTTGTCACCCTTCCACTGTTCTCTTACTTTTAGCTGTGTTTTTTGTTGAAATATGAGATCTTCCGGTGATATCCAATGAAATATTATTGTATCTGCCGCAGATTTGGCGAGAAAATCGGCTAGTTCATTTTCTGTAATACTAACATGTCTTGGGGGGTCAGGTGAATTCGATGGATATAATGCTATTGCAAATATTTTGAAATTTAGTGTTAAGGAATTGGATGATACGACTGGAATGAATATTGCAATTTTTTAATGCCTGTAGAACTGACAGACTTACTGTGAGGGTAATATATTCAGAATATAAGTTGAAATGGTAAAAGGAGTGCAAGAGTTTTTCCTGTTTAAATACTGTTGTATTTTCAAATCTGTCCTGATGAAAACTCTTGTGAAAAGGAATTGGTGACTGTTAAAGATCAGTCTTAGGATAATTTTAGCCTCTGAACCATCTATCTTTCCGATGTTGGCTTTTTCATTATTCAAAAAGGTGTTTGATGATTTGATGGGGTAATTGTTTAAATTGAAATTGTTTATTTGTTTCCTTACAGGCAAATTAAAGATATAGTTTATTGTATGCATATCTCCCTTCAATAATCCAGCTGTCTGTTAAAAAGCTTTTCCCAGCACAGTCTTCTGAAAAATGTTTATATTTTTAGTAATAGTTGGCAAGAAGAATTATGCATATTTATTGTTGTAAATAGCAATAATCTGCTATCATTACTCTGCTGTTAGTAATATTTTTAATAATATTTTGGACTATATTTTTGTTTTTACTTTTGAAACGAAAACATTTAAAAAGCTATATGTTCATGATCTTGTCATTTAAGAAATATAATTTTTCTGGAAATTTCTTCTGAAATTATCAAATTTGCAATAAAAAATTTAAACATGAATATCAATTTATGACCCGTAAGGAAAATAAATTTTCATCAATTTTTCAAATAAGGGAAAAATAAATAAATTATTCTTTTCTTAATCTTCAATAGTGTAAGAAATCTAAAATATTAAGCACACTTTTTATTATGCATGAAGTTTGTAACTTACATAAGAGAGATATATCACTGTAATGATGCATTTCATTATAATTACTGTGATATATATCAATATGTTAAATGAAACATGTTGTGATTGGTACTAATCTTTATAAAAAAATGTGGCACGGATAATAAAAAAAAAGTCGAGAACACTTTTATGGACATTTATTGCCAGCACCATATATAGTACTTGTAATGATAATTAATCACACATAACACACAATATTTACAAAAAAAAAAAACAAAATTCAAATAATAAAAATTTTTGACTACGAAAATAAAAATTATCAGATTTTCTATTAAATTAAATTAAATATATTCAATAGATTGGAGATTAAAACAAATTCAATTCAGATAAGTTTATTTCATAATAATTCGCATTTAAAGTTTAAGTATGAATTTTTAGTTTTAAACTAAACCAAAAATAGAACTTTATTCAAATAAAATCCAGATCATAAAAAAAGAAAATATCAAATTGTATATCACATTAAATTTGGTGCAATCTAGTATATACAAACGAACAGACCCAATGAGCCGAACGCGTTTATATCATATTAAATTTTATGTTAATAGTTATTTTATTTAAGAATTGATTCTATACAACTATACATTTAAAAAGAAATAGTAAATTAAAAGAATTTCTCCTTATTTTCGATTTAGTGTTTACTGTTTTTAGAATGGTGTAATTCTAATTTTGCTAACAATTTGAATGTAGGCACCTCTTGATTTTGAGGCCCCTAGGCTGAAGCCTAGTTAGCCTATAGGAAAATCCGGCGCAGTGCATGAAAGTTATTCAACAGTAAATATTTATTTTCATTTGACTCATTAACCAATATGTTTTTTTTTTTCCTCGGCAATTTTTTAGTATTGAAAAATAAAAATTTTGACATGGAAATATATTCATTATAATAACAAAATACAGATATCAGTATTTGTAAATATAATAAAAACAATCCCTGATATATAAATTTTGTGTACTAGCATCTATTTCTGAATAAACTTTTAAATAAATTATATTTCATACATTTCTTTATAAAATTTCTTGAATATTGTTACATGACAATTTGTATAGAATATAAAATGAATGAGTACAAGAAATTGAATTCCAGTATAAAAATATGAAAGTTTCAAACGCATGTGAGGTAATGCAATATTTTTTTAAATCATTACACATACAGTTAATTATCAAGATACTTAATAAATTCTCATACTCCATTAAAGACCATAATTTGATGATAATCAGTTTAATATATATGAAGGAAATATAAATAAAACATAGGATGAAAAAGTATAATGATTTAAAAAAGATTGTAAATGATGTATAAATATATTGTTCTGTAAACTGCATCACCATGTAAAAATATGGAATTTTAAAAGCTTGCAATTCTTTTTAAATATTAACTATAAACACACAAAAATTATAATTAAAGTAAAAGAATCATAAATGTTACTTCGGAATTAATTTATAATTTTAAGCCAATGCATTTTAATTATCTAAATTAAATGTCTTATAATGTTTATTATAGCAATGCCATATCTTATCTAAATAAGTATATACTATGCAGAAATAAATATGCATATTATTGGAAAAAAAAAGCACGAAAATATTGTTGTTGTGACTAATCCTCAATGTCCTGCAGTGCAGGACGGGCATCCCATGAGTGATCTACTCATTGATGGAGGGGAAAGGGGCAGCTTCTGTTGTGATGGAGCACATGTGGGTAGAAGTCTGACTTTGTTCCGTGATGCTCTTACAGTCATATGAGACAGGGACCTATGGCTTAAAGTGGATTCCGAACCACTACAAACACTCATGGCACCGCCGGGACTCGAATCGAAACCTGTGGTACCGAGCGCCAGTGCTCTAGCCACTCGACCATTCAGGCCAACGAAAATATTGTGAAATATATATTAGAAAATCAATTATGCGCATATTATAAACAATTAAATTATACTACATATATCTGTGCAAAATAGCTAGAATAGCTACAGTTTTAAGGATCATTTTAATACTTTTTATATATAATTAGAAAACATTTAATCATTTTTTAATATAACTAATTTTAATTTAAGAATCAAAGACCGACACATTTCTGATTTAAAAAAATATTTCAAAAGCTTTGATACAGCAAAGGATTAATTATTTTATACATAACATTTACATATTAAAAATTATGTGTGTGGGTTTTTACTTTTTATTTATTAATGTTTTATGAAGTCAAATTTTAATCATTTTCGTTTCAGAATTACATAAAACTAAATTTTTTTCAAAAAAATAAATAATAATAATAATAATAAACAATAATAATAACAATATATGTTTCCAAAGTGAGAACATCTAATTAAATTCACAAAGAAATCAATTAAAAACATAAATGAAATTAATTAAATTATTTCTTAGTTAACTTTCCGCTTTACAACTTTGATCATGCGATATCAGCGTTATCTCGTTTGTACAGAAACAGATATATAATATTTATATTTTTTTAATTTGGAATCGGGTACCTAATTGCCCTTTTTTTCAACATCTCGTAAACTTTTCATAATAATTTGAAAAAAATTTATATCTGAAGAGGTGGCGGCACTAGAATGGAATCGACATAAATATTTATTATGCTATAATTCCTTTTTATTCATAACGGTATTTAAAATTTAATATTTTTAATTTTGGAAAAAAAAATTTTCTTTCGATTGCCTTAAATATTTAAAAAAAAAAACATTATTAATTCGAACCAGAAATATCGTTCATTAAACGAAATTTTCATATATTATTACGAAAGTCATTTCTTGAACCCCTATATCTCCAACTTTTAATCAAAACCCTATTAAAAAAATTAACAAATACTAATTTCTAATACTGTATCGATTGCGTTCTGTTTTGAGAATTCTAATATCTAAAGAAAATGTGTTCTTATGTTTTTCCGTATTGAAAATAATTCTTCTGATAATTTAGATTTATATACAGCGATAAGAATAACTATAAATATTTTAAGATATTCTTAAAAAGAAAAAAAAATTTCATATTTCTGGTCTTATTTGATTCCATAATTAGAATTGATCTTATAATTTTTTTCAATCTTCAAAAATATTCTTTTCTAAACAAAAGCTTACCAAATTGAATATATTACTTATTTATTAAAAAAAAAGATAATCAGTGCAATTTTTCAAATTACAAAAGAAACTCATAAAATGTGAAGCATTAGATTTAAAAAATAAGGCATTTTTTAAAATTTTAGGCTATTAATTTGTATAAATGTTTAAAATGTTTTATGTTTGGTCAAAAACAAGGCATTAACGGTTGACTATTTTGTAAACCGTCCACAATAATAGAAAATTTAAATAACATTAAAATAAAAACAAATTATTATAATAAAACAAAAAATACTAAATTAAAATATTTCTCTGTCTTTAAATATTAATATTAGGATCATAAATTTTAATTTCCTGGATTGTTGAGTTCTTGTGGTTATGAATAGAATTAAAGAATTTTTAAAAACGGGCTTAAGGAAATCTTTAAGTGGAGGAATATTAATGTCTTGCTGTATTTACGAACCCCTCATATAACATTTAGCTGCAGTGATTTGTCTGAGAGTGATATTTTGAAAAGCTTTAATGATCTTTAAATTTGACTTAGGGGCATAAGTTATTCGTAAGTACTTATAGGTCGTAAAACTGCTGCATACAAAAGAAATTTATTGCTCCTATTCATGTCTATTGATCACAGAAAAATTCTAAAATTCAAGCGAAATTTATTTTTAATATATTCAAAATGCTTTTTCCATGTGAGATGCTGAAGAAAAGTAGTAAAAAGAGAAAAAATACTAAATTAAAATCTGAATCTAAATATTTTGAAATATTTTTTCCAAGGAATAATAATGTTAATGTTAATGTTTTTATCACATTAAAAAAATATATAAATATAAATTTGGATGATTTCGAATTATTCTATGACTTATTCAAGGTATTATTTTTCCCTTCAAGTTCTGCATTTGGCGATATGTATTGCTCTGGAAGAACTACAATAGAAATGGTTAAAATTAGAATGGCTGAGATGATATATGTGCAGGGCCGGATTTTCCTATAGCCTAACTAGGCTTCAGCCTAGGGCCTCAAGATCAAGAGGGGCCTACATTCAAATTGTTAGCAAAATTAGAATTACACTATTCTAAAAACAGTAAACACTAAAACACTGAATCGAAAATAAGGAGAAAATTCTACACATATGGCTAATAAACAAACATAAAAATGTATTGGTTAAGATGAACGTGTTCGTCTCATTGGGTCTGTTCGTTTGTATATACTAGATTACACCAAATTTAATATGATATACAATTTGATATTTTCTTTTTATGATCTGGATTTTGTTTGAATAAAGTTCCATTTTTGGTTTAGTTTAAAACTTAAAATTCATAATAATTCATACTTAAACTTTAAATGCGAATTATTATGAAATAAATTTATCTGAATTGAATTTGCTTTAATCTACAATGTATTTAATTTGATAGAAAATATGATAATTTTTATTGCATATTTTATTTTCGTAGTGAAAGATCTTTATTATTTGTATTTTGTTTCTTTGTAAATGTTGTGCATTATGTTTGATTAGTTATTGTTACAAGTACTATATATAGTGCTGAGAATAAATGTGCAAATAAGTGTTCTCGACTTTTTTTTTATTTATAATCCGTGCCATATTTTTTATAAAGATTAGTACCAATCACAACATGTTTCATTTAACATATTGATATATGTCCCAGTAATGATATATTTTATTATCTCTCATGTAATTTACAAACTTAAAAATAGGAGGTGAAATGGCCTCTTTTCATCTAAATCCGGCTCTGTATATGTGTACTTTTCTTGCTCAATATGATTTCTGCATAAAAGGTGTCGAGATGTGCCGTATGCAATTTAACGTCTTAGAACAAATTTGCAAATGAACAAAAAAAAGGAATTGTACGATAATGGATAATTTCAGATCGTAAGTAGTTTTATTTGATTTGAAAAGTTTTATTTTTTAAATTTTATTTAAAAATTATTTATTATTATAATTATTTTTTTGGTTACTTTTATTTTTTGATTTGAATTAGGCTGGTTGCTAAGTTGTTTAAGAAACTGGACAATTAAGAGAAGTCAAGTAGAATTATAAAAGATTATACTAAGGACTGTAAGACCAGAAAACGAAATAAAATAAACTATAACCCACAAGCACTATACGAAAATTTTACAAAAATTCAATTTTCTAGTAATACAAATTGTTATGCAAGCAAGTCTTTTCTTGATTCTATTTCACAGACGACGTTGAATAAACTTGAGTGCCAGTGCTAAAAGAACTTCTACTCTGATGGGAAGAAGGTAAAAAAAAATTTTTTTAAATGAATTAAGTAAAAAAAGAAAAATCAAAATAGGAAAAATTTAAAATGATAAAAAAAAAAAAACTTGGAATTAAAACAGCTAAAAATAAAGATTCATATATCAGAACACTATGTAGCATTCATAAAAAGAAGGAATTTCCTGTTCTAGGAACCAGTTGAATGGACCGGACATAGTAATAAAAATTACAAAGGAACACAATAACAAACCAGCCTCATAAAAATAGCAATTCCCCCTTTATTTTTTACCTGCTGTGGACGGTCTCAAATATCCAACTTTATAACAGCCCAATAAAGGGGACCTATTACAATAAGTCAGTAATGTAAGCCGTTGGCCATTTCATTGTTATTAGTGTGAGAAAAACATGCTACAGGAGCAACAGTTTAACTTCAGGGGAAAAAAAGGCAATGAAATTTATTTTACATTGATGATTTACTATGAAAAAGTCAAATTTCATAATTATTAAAGTTTTATCGCACAAATACATCTAGAAGATATATATATATATATTTATTTATATATATATATATATATTACATACATAAATAAATAAACTGAAAAAAAAAAAATGAAATAAACTAAAATAAATATGAAAAATATGAATATGAAAAAAATATATATCCATATATGCTCTCTCATTTCATCCTAACATTCTGCAACTTTTTTGCCTGTTGCACAATACGATCTCACATTTAAATATTTACTTAATGCACTAATAGAAATGGCTAAAAATATTGAATCGCAAGATTACTTAACGTATTTTATGTATGATGTTTGTATAAACTATTTAATCGCCCTTTTTATTGTTATTTAAACAAAATCTATGCATGGTAATTTTGAAGGCCGTCGTGAAAATTTTCTGAAATGTGCCTGTGAATTAAAAATGGATTTTCTTCTCATATTTTATGAGTATGTAATAAAACATATATAACTTGTTTTTATGATACGTAAAACTATTTATATATATATATATGTAGATTTAGCCGCTTGCAAAAAGATGCATCCCGGCTGAGCCCCCAATTTCTGTAGGGTAACACCGGGGCCGGCGAGATAGTTCATTCATCGCGCTCTTCAGGGCCTGAGCGTTGATTTTGTGACGTCACAGTTGTGGGCGAGCTTCTTCCAGGGTGAAAATTTGATTTTAGAAATAATATTTAACTTTAAATATTTATTTAAACTAATAGTACCACATTATGAATCTACCTTGAATTGTTTTAAACACAAACGTTTTTTAATATAAATACAATTATTAAAAAAAGTAGATTAATTCCCCAACTGAAATAATTTTTATCTTATATTGTTCATTAAAATTTTCTATAATGACAGAAATGAATTATTTTTAATAAAATAGTTTATTTCAAAAGTTTATAAACAAATAACCCTTATAGTTTGTATATATAATACAAAAAAATATTTTCTAAGTTTTCAATTATTAGTTAAATTTATCTATACAAATTGTATAAAAATTGAAAATTTTTTTCTCTGCTAAATTTTATGTAATTCAATCCTAAAAATTTTTATTTGAATGTTAACAATAATAATTCTTTTTTTATACTATATTTATATAATTTATTATTTACATCATTCCAAAACAAACCTTCATTATACAAAAATATGTTATGGCATGAAAATTAGTTGTAATGAAACACTTTGGGATATCCAAAAAATTATAGCTTAATGAATGCCAGAATATCTCTAGTCAAACACAAAGCTCAATCATCAGAATATTATCCCTTTATATTAATCTTATACAAAATCATACTATCTAAATATTAAATAGTTATTCTAAAAAGCTTCTATTGCTAAACAAAAAATAATTAATATTCTTATTCTTAATCAAGATATATGCAATGATATACATAATGAAACCTAGATGCATATTAACAAATTTTTAGATAATGAAATATTTTTTATTCTAAGGCAAATATAGAAAATACATGCAATCATAATGTAAACTGATACCAAATGTAATTATATTAACACACTTTCAAACTAGCCAAAAGGCATTTTCATTATATTATGAGGTTAAAGTTGACAATTTTCTTTTATTTGGGATCTTAATTTTATCATTTCTTACTTTAACATAATTATTAATAAAAATATTAGCTGAAACAGATAAATAATGTTTTTGTTAAAATTTCTATTTTAGTTGTACAAAAAACATTGGGTTTCTGGAATTATAGATATAAAACCCAACTTTTAAAAACTAATTGTTCTAATAAAGATTTTTAATTTTTACACTCTAAAAATATACTTTCATATTTATGGCTAATAAGTTTTAAAAATATTAAGTATGTTTGAACAATGATGTCAACAACAAATTCTGTAGGCCATTTTAAATTACCTCTGTTAATAATCCTTAAATATTCTTTTATTTCACAATTATCTGTTTTTCATATTCTAAATTCTTATCTAAAACTAGTAACATAATTTACACTTAATTTTCTTGCAAACTTGCCTACCTACAAATCCTCCTATGTAAATTAAAACTGCTTTCTCACTTATATTTATTTCGGCATCATCATGTGAATTAAATGTTTCATATAAAACATCTGGAATGTTGGATTGTCCACAGAATGCATCGGATTTAAAAGATTGTAATGATTTTAATTTGAATTCCCCTTTTCTTTCAGAATACAGTTCTATCCAACTAATTATTTTTAATTTGCCTTCGATTCAAAAACTTGCTGACAAGAAACATTGTAATTCCCCCTGACATCTGTCGATATTGTCTAAATCGAGCCTCTAATGGATCTGTTTGAAATTTTCCTAACAAAATATACTTTTACATTATACACTGAAGTGACAAAGTCATGGGATACCTCTTAATATCGTGTCGGACCTCCTTTCGCCCGGCGAAGTGCACCAACTCGACGTGGCATGGACTCAACAAGTCGTTCGAAGTCTTCTGCAGGAATATTGAGCCATGCTGTTTCGATAGACGTCCATAATTGTGAAAGCGTTGATGGTGCAGGATTTTGGGCACGAACAGACCTCTCGATGATGTCCCATAAATGCTCGATGGTATTCATGTCGGGCGATCTAGGTGGCCAGATCATTCGTTGGAATTGTCCAGAATGTTCTTCAAACCAATCGCGAACAGTTGTGGCCCGGTGACATGGCGCATTGTCATCCATAAAAATCCCATCGTTGTTTGGGTCCATGAAGTCCATGAATGGCTGCAAGTGATCTCCAAGTAGCTGAACATAAGCATTTCCAGTCAATGTTCGGTCCAGTCGCACCAGAGGACCAAGTCCATGCCATGAAAACAGCCCACACCATTACGGAGCCACCACCAGCTTGAACAGTGCCTTGCAGACAGTTTGGGTCCATGGCTTCGTGGGGTCTGCGCCACACTCGAACCCTACCATCAGCTCTTACCAACTGAAATCGTGACTCATCGGACCAGGCCACGGTTTTCCATTCATCTAGGGACCAACCGATATGCTCACGTGCCCACGAGAGTCGCTGCAAGTGATGTCGTTCTGTCAGTAAAGGCACTCGAGTCGGTCTTCTGCTGGAATAGCCCAAGAAAGCCAAATTTCTCCGCACAGTTCTAACAGACAAGTCCCTTGTACGTCCCACATTGATTTCTGCGGTTATTTGACGTAGTGTTGCTTGTCTGTTAGAATTTACGACTCTTTGCAGACGTCGCCGGTCTCGGTCGTTAAGTGCAGGCGGTCGACCACAGCGCTGTCCATGGTGGGATGTTATGCCTGAAATTTCATACTCGGCACACTCTTGACACAGTGGATCTGGGAATGTTGAATTCCCTAACGATTTCCGAAATGACAAGACCCATGCGTCTAGCTCCAACTAACATTCCGCTTTCAAAGTCTGTTAATTCCTGTCGTGCGGTCATCATCACGTCAAAACCTCTTCACATGAATAACTTGAACAGAAATGAAAGCTCGGCGAAAGCACTACGCATTTATACCTGTTCTACGCGATGCTACTGCCATCTGAAAATTTGCATATTGCTATCCCATGACTTTTGTCACTTCAGTGTATAACGACAATTATTTACTTATATTAATAACAACAATGATTATGAAGGTATTACTTACATTGATCTGGTAGGCCTTATCTATTTATTGTTCAATCGAACTCATTGTAAAACACGGTAAACTGTAGCTAATAAAAATGCAAATGACCAACGTGAAACGTCCAGCAAATACAATATTATATTAGGTCAAAACGCGAATATCGCCATATATAGCACACTTATTTTACTTATACGATGTCACCGAAATTCTGCAATTTGATTGGAGGCTCTTTTGGGAGTACTTTTGCTCTCTAAGGTCTAGTATCAATTTCGTCTTGGCCAGCTTAACCGCAAATATACAGTCTACAGCGCTATCTAGTAAACATAACATCTTCACAATTCGTGAAACAATTTCTGTCGTCTCCATGTTAACGGGTAAAAAAGTTACATTTTTGCGTCGCTTCACTATTTGAAATGAACAAATTTCTATCTGAAATATGTTTATAATTGCAAAAATTTAAGAAACTAAAAAAATTTGCACCAGTTGATTAAAAATTTCGAAATCGATTCATGAATTTTAGATTGATCCTCGCTTCTTTGCTACAATATGTCTAATTATTCAATTGCAGCTACTATGAAATTAATAAAAGCGTAATTAGAGTTAAAAATAGATGAAATCGGCTTTGACGATCAAAATATATTGAAAGAATGATGAGAAAATATAAAATTCCTTTAATTTCACAGCACATCACGATCTTTCTTTCCCTTTGAGAACATTCATTTCCTACTAATCCTTTAATATATAAGATCACATCGAATTTTAGTAATGAGGTACGAGATAAAAATATACATATTTTCCATGTCTACTTTGATAAAAAAAATCAACATCACTTGTCCTAAGGTTACGTTCTATATATTCTTTATTTTAACAGTTTTATTAGTAATTATAACAATTAACGATACTTCAATCTCCTCACACAAATTGGGGTTTAGAATTATATTCTAAAATAGATATTCCATCAAAACAAAACAAAAATTTCAGATCAGGGATATTGTTTTGATCCGTATCGATGAAATATTGATTTGGTTGGTTGCAGTTTTGCTTAAATATGTGGAAAGCCTTATAAAAACAAGCCATGTATGTCTAAGCAGATGGACATACCCATTTTTATATATTGTTAATAAATTGTGATTTTCATCCTCTTTCATAGTTGTAAAAAGGAACAAACGATGTCTTGCACGCCTGCCATTTGCCAGAATAATTATAGATGCGATTATCCTACAAGAGCGCTCTGTAAAAAATGTACTTCTATATAAATCGGGGTAAGTACACGGAGTGCCTTGGTCGCGCAGCGATTTCAAACCTCCAACCTGGTAGATGGATTACGTAACGTGAGGTCTTACCCTTTGCCAGTTATAAAAAATATAGAAAATTTAATAAGAAAAACAATAATATCAATTAAGTTACTAAAAGCAACAAATATAAAATTTAAAAATGAAACAAAAGGAATTTAATAAAAACAAAAAACAAGAGGAAAAATAAAAATCTTAGCAAAAACGAGCACAGACGGAGTAACTAAAAAAAAAAAAAAAAAAAAGTACGCGAGAAGCGGGAGAGAGAAGATCCAAAAGCAACCATCGGTTGTCTGGGAAGAAACTAAAAGTGAGCGCATTATTTATTAATATTAAGTACGTATCGTGGGCGTTTTGCGGCTGCTGGGAAGAGATATATCATAATCAAAATTTTGAAGATCTTTTAGGACCTGGTTATTGGAATGAGAAACAGAATCATAGAAATTAACAGCAATTTTTTGTACGTATTCTTTAAAGCTGGGAACAGAGAGCGAATATCTAAATCTCTTTATTTCTAAAGAACCAGGGTGAATTCGTAATCATTCTCAAGATCTTGTTTTCAAGCCTTTCCAGAATCAAAAGTTACTGTTCGCAGTGGAGCCCCATACTGGACTCGCATATGCTATGATAGGTCTGAGATAGGAGAGATAGATTAGTTTTTAAGTTCCAGTGTTAGAGAAGTATTTCTGCAAATTAAAGGATAGAGTTTTCGTAATTGGTTATTGAATTTAGTGCGAAGATATTGGATATGAGAATTATAATTAAGTCTGCGATCAAGAATTACTCCAAGGTATTTAGTTTCTGTAGACCAGGAAATGTTAGTATTATAAATAGTAATATTAGGTGGGTTATAGTTATTATTCCTGGTGAATAGCACTGCTTCAGTTTTCGCGACATTAAGTTTAATTTTCCAATTATTAAGCCATATTTCTAACTGATTGATGTAATTTTGTAAGTTTTTCTGAGTAATGTGAAGTTTCTCCCCTGTGTAATTATAGCAGTGTCATCCGCGTAGAGTATTAATTTAATCTTGTGATTCTGTGGAATATCATTGGTGTAAATGTTATATAAAAAGGGTCCTAAGATCGAGCCCTGGGGAACACCGGCTAGGATTTTTGCAGTTTCTTGTGTCGATATTATTTACAGAAACAACGAAATTTCGACCTGTGAGATAGTTATAAATAGTACGAATTAAAAAAGAAGGATACTGAAATTTAATCATCTTGAAAATTAGTCCGTTGATCCAAACTCGATCGAAGGCTTTTGCCACATCTAGAAAGATTGCTGCTGTATCAATTTTCCAGGAAAACCCTTCTGAGATAGTTTCGGAAATGTTATAAAATTGAAGCGTAGTGGATAAATTTTTTGTAAAACCAAATTGCTGAGAGATTAGTATGTTAAGCTTGTTAGATGCTTCATGAAGGATATCAGAGAGAACTCGTTCGATTAGTTTGCTGAGGGAGGAAAGAAGGGAAATGGGTCGATAGTTACTAGGAGAGGTAGGGTCTTTACCAGACTTAAGGATCGGAAGAATGCGAGCAGTCTTCCAATTCTTAGAAATACCAGGGGTTTTACTAATTTTAAGATTAGAGATGCAATTAATAATAAAGAATGCTTTAATAGGAGGAATATTTTCATTATCATTAGGCTGAGCAAGGAAAGAAGTGATAGTGTTTTCGACTTCAATTACAGTGTTAGGATTGTTAGTTTCGTTTTCCTGGAATTGTGCTTGTAGAGTAGGGGCGAGGACCTCAGCTTTGTCTGTATCAGCAGTAACAGCAGAGTTAGGAGTGTGGAGTGAGGTAATTTTTGTTCTTTTTTTTTTTCTAATATTATTGCAAAGGTTCCAAATTGATCCATCTTCAACATTAACAGTTTGAAGTTTCCTATCCCAGCAGCTAATTTGTAGTTTAAAATTGCTCGTCTAAGTAAACGGGTAAAAAAGTTACATTTTTGCGTCGCTTCACTATTTGAAATGAACAAATTTCTATCTGAAATATGTTTATAATTGCAAAAATTTAAGAAACTAAAAAATTTGCACCAGTTGATTAAAAATTTCGAAATCGATTCATGAATTTTAGATTGATCCTCGCTTCTTTGCTACAATATGTCTAATTATTCAATTGCAGCTACTATGAAATTAATAAAAGCGTAATTAGAGTTAAAAAAAATAGATGAAATCGGCTTTGACGATCAAAATATATTGAAAGAATGATGAGAAAATATAAAATTCCTTTAATTTCACAGCACATCACGATCTTTCTTTCCCTTTGAGAACATTCATTTCCTACTAATCCTTTAATATATAAGATCACATCGAATTTTAGTAATGAGGTACGAGATAAAAATATACATATTTTCCATGTCTACTTTGATAAAAAAAAATCAACATCACTTGTCCTAAGGTTACGTTCTATATATTCTTTTATTTTAACAGTTTTATTAGTAATTATAACAATTAACGATACTTCAATCTCCCTCACACAAATTGGGGTTTAGAATTATATTCTAAAATAGATATTCCATCAAAACAAAACAAAAAATTTCAGATCAGGGATATTGTTTTGATCCGTATCGATGAAATATTGATTTGGTTGGTTGCAGTTTTGCTTAAATATGTGGAAAGCCTTATAAAAACAAGCCATGTATGTCTAAGCAGATGGACATACCCATTTTTATATATTGTTAATAAATTATGATTTTCATCCTCTTTCATAGTTGTAAAAAGGAACAAACGATGTCTTGCACGCCTGCCATTTGCCAGAATA
Source organism: Caerostris extrusa (assembly GCA_021605095.1). Classification (NCBI taxonomy): domain Eukaryota; kingdom Metazoa; phylum Arthropoda; class Arachnida; order Araneae; family Araneidae; genus Caerostris; species Caerostris extrusa. Next base: position 22,365 of record BPLR01006156.1, read on the forward strand.
ATTATAGATGCGATTATCCTACAAGAGCGCTCTGTAAAAAATGTACTTCTCAATTCTGATAAAATATACTTTGACAAGAATCTATGAAATTTGAAAAAAAATTATAAGTCTATTTAGTAATTATTTTCTTCTGCAGCAACTGATTTTTATAACAAACGATTGTTGCACCACCAATGCTGTAATAGAGTTTCGCTACAAAACTAAACAAATATCGTTTGGTACTTCTCCTAACATCCCATGCTCTATCGTAAAAAAAATTTAATTAGTGACGTTACGTATTACTTTCATTTAAAACCTGGGTGTGTAAGATTCAACACTCCCTTTAAATAACACATATAAAAACAGTTTTTTGATACTGTCATCACATACTTTTTTATCGTATGTTAAATAATATGAATAGTTTTCTTATATATAAATAGCATAGGTCACGTTGAACGTGACCTTCAAGTAAAGGGATTGTTTCAAAGGCCGGAAACGCCAGTCGATACTGTTACCGAAATCATGCTGATATTTATATAATTAATGTTTTTTAATTTAGTGGTAATTAGAAGCACCTTAGTTGAAAGACATGCTTAGTCCTAGATGATGCAGTATGCATGCAACAGAATGTTTTGATTTAGCTTCTTGATTGGAAATTAACTCAAATTTATCAACTCTTACGTTTTTTTATTGTTGTTTTTTTTAAAGTTTTGTCTTCGAGTTATTTTAGATTTTTATGCATCATTGAAGTAAGGAAATAATGTAACAAGATCCACCATGCGAGCTATGCTTAACTCTTTCCCACCTATTTTTTTAGTCTTACGAATATTAATAAATATTCAGAATACATTACATGTTTGCTAAAAATGTACTCAATGTCGAATGATTCATCTGGTACATTACGAATTTTGGCCATTTGGAATTTTGAAAAAGTTTACCCTAAAAAGCGATTTCTTTTTCAGAACTATAAAAGAATAAATTGATTTTAATATCTTGCTCCAAGATATTTTTTTATAAATTCTACAATAGATCCCTATTGCGAAAAATTCTGATAAAACATTCAATCATTAAGTTTGTTTTTATAAGAGATGAGTTGTATTATAAAGGAGATATTATTTTTAGAAAGCATTTGTTGTTAGAAATTTTTAATCATAATGAGTATGTTGATTGATTAAATAAAATATAAGATTTATTGGTACTTACGTATTAACGGTACCTGGGCGACAGTTGCGCCAATAAAGAGCACACGCGCCAACCGCAGCTACAGATTTGGCGCCAATCTACACTTAAAATTTTTGTTCCAAATAATAAAATATATATGAAACACTTCATTTAAAATCAAAACGCTTTCAAAATATTTTTATTCCAAATAATAAAGATTGGCGACACTTAAAAACCGCCAAGTCTGTTGCCAAGGTACCGTTAACACGTAAGTACCGATTTATTTATTATAAAAATTCTTTAAAAACACATTGATAAAACAAACATTGTTTTGAATATATTAATTTTGTTCATACTTAAATAGTAACCATTTTGTTCAATACATTTCTGAAAAGATGGTAATCATAGACGTGTACAGTAAAAAATCAAAACTGGAACTATTGGAGAATTGTTGAAATAGTCTAGCGATCAAAGAAATTTGCATGCAAATTTGCAAGTAAAACAAATGTAAATCATTGAAAAAAATCTATGCAAACAAATAAATAAACATCTGTAAGTCAATATTGGAGATTCGTAAGCCAATCAACACACAGCTAGGTGGCGTTGTTGTTGTGTTTGTAAAGTTTCACTGAACTCATAGAAAAATTGAAAATACTCTGTTAATATATAACTTTGTTGGCATAGGAAATCAAATTCAATGAATAATATTTAAAATTATTATCATTCGATGACTTTTTCTAAGAAAATTGACGAACTCCATTATATATCTGCGGAATGTGTCGCAGCTAGGTGGCGTTGTTGTTGTGCTGGTAAACTTTCCCTGAACTAGCAGAAAAATTGAAAATACTCTGTTAATATATAACTTTGTTGGCATAGGAAATCAAATTCAATGAACAATAATTAAAATTATTATCATTCGATGTCACTTTTATTCGAATAAAAACTAAAACAAGTAACTCAACTCTAATTTTCTTATATAAATAAAAAAATTACATTAAGGATTGTCCCAGGTTTCATATAATTATCATATATTTCCTTTTATAAGCTGATAATTTTTAGAACTTTCTGAAAAGCTAAACTACGGGGTCAGCTTATTTATGGATCCGCTAATGTCACAATAAATGCACGCACTTCTCCGTTGTCCGAGCTCAACTCATAAATCTCTAAATAAAGCAAATTTTTTATTTCTTTAGCTTATAAAAGAATTAATTTTAAAAGAAATAAGTTATTCGTTTTATGAAAGTGAAATGTTTAATTTTGGAAACTGCTTATATTGCCTATTTTTCACTTTGACGCCAAAATGGAATGAATTTTTCACTTTGAAACTAAATGATGTTGGTGAAATTTTCGCCGGTTTACCAGAAATAATGAACGTTAGGTTTTTTTTTTCCCCCATTACGGCTGTTATACGAAGTAAATTTTAAAGAGGAAAAACGCACTCTCGACGTAAAAAAGAAAAGTATATAAAGAAAATCTAAAATGCAATCCGCTAAAGTTGCGAAACACGGGATTGGTCAGTGACATGAAAGAGTTTAAAAGTTACGATGTGAAATACTTATTAGGGATCCTTTATTTACATAGCATTTACATGCTTCAAAAAAACTGAAATCTTTAAATTTTTTAAAAGAGTGGTAAAAAAATTACTTTTATTAAAATTACTAAATTGACTTTTTATAGGCATCTCTTTAATTAGAGCAGCTGAGACGATCCTTTCATATTTGTAAAAATTATCAAAAAACATGTTTATTTTATTTATTTTACCTGCTACCATCAATCGGCTATCCAGCCATTTGATTACTGTTGGCATGTGTTTTAGCAAGCCACTTAATCCGTTGCTATCTAAGGTGCAGTCTGCTGAAGTTGCTAGAACCGAGAGTTGGTCAGTGACAAGAAAGATTTAGAGTTACGATGCGAAATACTTTTGTGAAGGGGTATATCCTTTATTCATATAGCACTTCCTTGGGCAGGAAATGCTTAAATAATAATTTTAAGAGTAAATATTTTCATTCAATAAAACTTAACAACCAGTGGATGTTATATGGAAATTTGCTTTATTAAAAGTGTGGTAGAAAAATTAATAGATTTTTTACGAAGTAGTTCTTTAATTAGAACAGCTGAGACGATCCTTTCATATTTGTAGAAATTATCAAAGAAATTGTTCATTTTATTTATTTTACTTGCTACTTTTCGTGAAATATTAGAGTAAATGCCTTTACATTGCTTTTGAAATGGTCTTTGTATATGTAAATTTTTAAAAAATATTTTTATTGATTTAGAATCAAATCCACGGTTTTGTAATGAGCAAGTGGCAGTAGTTGTTAGTCTCAAGCACAGTTTTCAAAAAAAGTATATCTAAATTGTTACAAGATATGCCAAACAAAACAAATAGATAAGCCTAATTTGGACCTCAATTATAAATGATTATTTAAATTGCACTCCCAAAACTTCAAGCCGAGAATTATAAGTTGTAAATTACAAAGATGTTTGTAATGATTTCATGTTTTTTTATCTGATTCTTCAAATATTTGAATATTAAATCAATCTGCATGTGTGATGTTGAAGTTTAAAAAACAATTATTCTTTTCACATTTTTCCTTTGTAACTTCATCACTTTAAACTTTTGATATATTTAAAGCCATTGAAGTCCAAATCATTTTAAATAGCCTTATATTGTAATAATCAAGAAGCAATTTTTAGAAATTTTATATATTATTTTCATACTTGCATAGATACATTTCTTCATTCATAAATTTGTTTTGATATTTCCAACTTTTTGGCAAATAATTTGTATTTTATTATCACCGATATATATTTGTCTTTTGTTTAATTTTCATCCAAATTAATCAATTCCATTTTATTGAATACCGATACTCCTTTCAAGATTTATCATCTGATGGCTAATCGGTTAGCGCTGTGGCATTTAGTACCACAGGCTTCAGGTTCGAATCACGGCGGTGGCATGAATATTTGTTAGTGGTTCAGAAACCCTATTAATTATAGATCTCGATCTCTTTGGCCTAAAGTGTACAAAAAGTGACCATACAGCCATAAACCAAACATTTCAAATTTGATTTCATACGTATTTATCTTAGTAATTAAAATAATTTACGACTTACTTTTAAAGAAAAATATATAGAAGTTAAAAGGAGTTTTATTCATAAAATGGGCCTTAAATTTCTCTTGTGGTATTCTGGTTAATTAATCATTTTACGATACGATTTTTTTTTTTTGTTTCATTCTAGTGATGTTACATAATATTATATGTTCTATTTATAATTCTCCCTTCATTTATTTAAGATTTTTATATGTGCATTAAGTTTTAACATGATTTCGTCTTTTGGTGAATAATTTTTTTCCGTTATTAGTACATTTATTGGCTTTGATTTAGCCTTATTATATAATTAAATTTTTTTTTTTTTTCTGCACAATGATTTATTGAACGAGACAATATAGATATAGTTATTTATTTTTTGTTACTGTGTATGGAAAAATATGAAATATATTTCACATTTAAAAATTTTTAGTTTGCAGATTTTTTTCCCGGAAATAAAACTTGTTAAATTCGATACATATCTACCAGCATAAAAAGAAAATACAAATTAATATTACATTGATTTGTTAATTAGTCATAATTAACAATTCTTTATCAAACGTATGTGTAAGCTTAAATTTTTCTCTTAATAAATCACATATAAACAATGAAGCTCCTTGTAATAACGTAAGTCAACAACAGGTGCAATTACATTATTAAGTACTGATGCAATTAATTTTCTTACATTGAATACCTATCTCACCTCAGTTATTCCATGTCTGTAGATGCAATATCATCAAAAAAAAAAAAAAAGTGAACAGAGTGAACAAGAACATGTAAATATTTTCCATGGCCACAATGAACACTTATTTTGATAACTGAGATATTTCTGATATCATGCCGCTTAATAGAAATTTCTATTTGTAGCTTGTTTTTATTGTATTAGTCTTGAACAAATATTGTATGGTAATAAAGTATATTTTTAATATCAAAAGACAATTATTTTCAGCCCTTTAAAATTACTTTTGGAATACTTGGAAGTTAAATACGTGGGAAATTATGATGATAAAGATAAATTTCTATTTTGCAGCATATTATGTGACGCTAATAACCAAGAAAACATTTATTCAAAAAATTCAAACATTCTTTATAATTTTAATGCACATCACTGGAT
>BPLR01006157.1:0-16294 GCA_021605095.1 Caerostris extrusa
ATAATAGTGGTTGGAAATGTAATATGGATATAACATTAATAATAGTGATTGGAAATGTAATATGAGATATAACATTAATAATAGTGATTGGAAATGTAATATTGATAATGATGGAAATGACTGATTGGAAATGTAATATTGATAATAGTGACTAGAAATGTAATATTGATAATAGTGACTGTAAAATATAATATTGACTGAAATGTAATATTGATAATAGACACAATCAACCAATATTCATATAGTCGATTAGTTTTTAAAGCAGTCCACTGGAACTCACGTTATGAGCATAAATTTATTGGTAAGATGCATCTATTGCTTTTAACTATCTCCACTACTACAATGCAACATGTAATGCTGTTATACATATAAATTAAATATGTTCAAACTCTGTAGTTTTCAAATCTCGCTCTCTTTTCAAAAAGAGGATAAGTAACAATAGATTAGCTACATTTATGTAAAATATAAGCTTCAATTTGCATTTCCTTTCCTATTAAATATTTTACAAACATGAGTATATTTTACGCAAGAAATATTTTTTGAAAAATAGACAGAGAAATGCATTTTCAATTAGTTAAATCTGAAACATAAATATTTGAACTCATATGGGATTTTTCTAGGTTAAAGTGGAGCCTTCCAAGTTAACTAACTAACTAGTCTTTAAACTTATACAAATATTCAAATATATAGTCTTTAAACTTCAACACATATTCGCTAATCCTATTTTGCCGTAATGTGGTTCATCATTTAAATGAGATTACGGATTTTCTGTGGATTTGCGCTGCATTTTAAAGTGCTGAATAAAGGTACTCGCATTTACGAAAGAGGCTTCCAACACAAAACGTACTTTGGAACAAATATTTATTCTTCACTAAAGCAGCATGTTATAATTAAATTTCATCCCAACCATTAAGTAGGAGAGATCCTCTGGATTTTAGAGTGTTAATGGATTTTCTGCGGTCCGAAAGGGATGCAAAGAGAACGATTGATTCTGATGTGACGATGAGGTTTCATTGTGCTATGTAGATTTAATTACTTGTAGTGCTATGTTAGATTAGATGATGTTGTGCTGAAGCTGTTATTTGAGATATTTAGGATGAATTTTAAATGAATGATTTAAATAACGTTTCTTTATTAATAAATACCAGCATTGGAAAAAAGGTGGAAAGGGTGATTAGTGCATTGGATTATGAGTAATCGTCAAGCGAGAATTGCAATTGGCAATTGAAGGAATCTGCATAGCTATTCATTTTTAATATCTAATTAATATAATTTCTGATAGTCAATGATAATCAAGCGCGCTGATGCCACAGGTTTCGGGTTCGGACCCGGCTTGTCATGGATGTTTATAGTGGTTTGGAATTCACTTTAAACAGTTGATCCCTATCTATTATGACTGTAAAGTTGGGCTGTAACCCTACCCAATAAAAGATATGTCATAGATTTAATCTGCCAGTAGGCGGCCATTTTCCATCCCAAGCTGTTGGCCGATGAAGAATGGACAATTCCAATCTATCTATATATTAATACATAATTTACACTTTTTAAACAACTTTTTTTTCTTCCCAATTTTATAGTTGTGAAATTATTTTCTGTGTTTGATTTCAACTAATAGAAATTGGTATTCCAAGATGATTGGCCTCAGATGAAACCTTCTCATCCTTCGTCAGAAACATGCAGGACGATTTCGATGTTTTACAGCGTATAAAATTTTATTTATATTTCTTAAAAGTATGATGATGTTAATTCTTGTAGAAAACATCTTTATTTCGAATCAGAAAATAATAATTGTACTATTCACTGTACCAGTGAGCTACTCTCTAGGTTGTTCTGGACTCATATACCAAAAAAAAAATAATTTTAGAAATTTATTTTCATTTACATTCTGTTTAAATGTTACTGGAGAGTTTAAATATATATTTCATTAAGAAATAGGGTCGTTATTTATGCAAATATACATAAAAATGCCGCAAATAAGAACCGTATAATGTTTGGGAAAGAACTCTAACCTTAACATCCATTAGACTAATAAAGATTCTTTGTATTCACATCAGTCCTTTAGAGACAGCTAGATAAAAAAAAAAACCTCTGTACCGCAAGTAGTTAATTCATTATTACCTTTGGTAGAAAAACAGAGAACAAGTAAAAAAAAACAAGATTAATTAATCCCAAAGAATAAAAAAAACTGTTAGTGTCCGTAAATATAGATCTAAGTGCCCAATAAGCCCAAAGGTAAGTCTTGAAGAGAAAGTTGAGGGGAAAAAAAGTAGCAGTTAACTAGTTCTTAAGAGATTGCCTCAGGTAAGAAATTTTTCAAGAAGTAGTGAAAAGAAGTCAGAAAGTAAAGTAGTTTGGGAAACTTATACAAAGATAGCTTTTAAACTTTTGTAACGGTTTTGGATAGTTTCAGTTGCAAAAATAATTGAAGTTTTCTGTGGGGTTTGTGACATTTATTGTATCTAAATGGAGTCATCACAGTTGATCACGAAACTAATAATCTTTGCATTTTATTTTTTAGATTCTAATTGTGTTGTTTTATTCATAGAATTGAATTGAACCATTAAAACTATTTGAATGATTAAATCTTAATAAGGATATATTCTTTTCAATTTGATGCAACATTATTTTATTATTGATATTTTTATGAAAATATTTTTATTTAGATTTCATTAGGTAAGTTCTTTTCTAATAAGATAAAAATTGTATGAATATTTGAAAACAAATGTCTTTAATTCAACGTTATTGCAAATAAAATATTTTACGTACAAAGAAAGAAAGATTAATGAAATAAATAAAAATATTTTACTTTTCTTTAATCGTTATAGATGAAAAATTAACATGTAGATTTAAATGTTTTTAGAAGCTTTTATAACAAATTTTAAATAAACTAATTATAATAAGTAAAAATAAGAATTAAGGTTTTTATTGTTTATAGCTAAATTAATATAACTCCATTTTTAAATCAAAAGTATAAAAAAATTTATTTTCAACAGTGCATTGTTTTTATTAAAATATTTTCATTCGGTTAAGTTCTTTTCTTATAAGATAAAAATATTTCGAATATTTGAAAAAAGATATCTTTAATTCACCATTATTAAAAATAAAATGTTCTACATTTACAATATAAGAAAGATTAACAAAATATTACATTCAAAATATACTTTTCATTAATCGTTATAGATCAACAATTAACATGATCAGATTTAAAAGTTTTGATAGAATGTATTAAAAGATTTTTAATTAAGTAATTATAATAAGAATTGGGTAAGAATTAAGGTTTTTATTATTTTTAAGTTAAATATAATAACGTAATATATTGTTATTTTTAAAATAAAAATTAAAAAAGTTCTTATTTTATTAATGAATTGTTTTTTATTTGAAAATAAAAATACATAATAATTTTAAATATATAAACGTAAGTATTAAAAATTCCTTTATGTACTAAGTTTTACGAAAATAATGATGCAAATATTTATTATCAAATATTTATTTGATACACATTTCCTTTGTAAACTATTACATTAACGTAACGGTACCTTTTGCAAAAATAATATGAATGTTTTTCTTCTAAATTATGAAATAAAAATTTGTAAAAATATAAACATTTTCGTAGAATATGCATTTTTTAAACAATTTTACATTTTTAAAGAAGGATATATTCCTTCTCCAAAATATTTGATTTAAATCTATGAAATATTTAGTTTTCAGTTTAGCTTTAAAAGTTCAACATTGAGCCAAATCCTTTCCGTCTGAGGAAAATTTATTTTCAACTAAATTTTATAGGGTAAAGCAATGAAAAAATGTTTTTTTCTCTTTATTTCGGATCATTTCTGTCCTCTATTCCCTTAAAATACTTTGTTTCATCTTTACATCAGAAAACCGGTATCAGCTTTATGGTCTGTAAAATAAAGTTACGTATTCCAGATCGAATAGCAGCACAGTAACGAGAAGTAACGTCCACTCCATAATGAGAAGAAATTATTTATGGCGGCGGCGATATTGGTTTTCGTCTACTTATGCAGAGGATAAATCGAAATTTAGGGTTTGTTCCACATTCCTGGTAACATTGATGATGCTTTTTTATTTTTATAATCGATGAATACTTATTAAGGAATACCGAGGACTTATATGTAGGTTAATTTTTTTTGGAAAAATAATAAAATTATTATTATATGAAAAATATATTCGCGTCAACTTCGAAAACTATTTCTATAAATCTTAAACATGAAAATAAAGCAGGCCAGCACTGATGTTTCGTAATAACATTGGTTTTTAAATAATGTGTAAAAATCAAATTTTTATTTATTAATGAATCCGAACTTTAAAAGAATCTAGATAATGAATCTAGTATATGTGTGTCATCTGGCAGATTCCCACTCTTCTGGAAAGAAGACCTTTAAATGTGTCGTTCAGTGGGTTCTGCTCTTCTGGAAAGAATATCTCCTGAATTTGTCAACTGGTGGATTCGCAGTCTTCTGGAAAGAATATTCCTGACTATACTATCTGGTGGAATTTCATCTTTCTTCGAAAGAACATTCAGACTTACAGATTTAAAGTGTACATTCCAGCAACAGACACAAGTACTTTTGCTTCGATTTTATTTATGTCCCCGCCTACGCGCTTGGATATCCATACCGGCGAAAAATGTGTATGTATGAGCCTGCGTGCGCAGAACTCCTAATGTTAGTGTCGTGTCTGATCGGCAAAGAATGAAACAGCATGGTCGCGAGTGGCTATGGCTGTTACGCTAAATAAATGTGTTTGTTAAATTTTCAATGAGTATAATCATTGTGTTAGTGTGTGATTCCCAATTATACAGTCTACTGTGTGCTATGGATGGCCATATCCCGGCGGTGCCATGGATGTTTGTAGTGGTTCGGAATCCACTTTAAGACGTAGGTCCCGGTCTCCTATGACTGTAAGAGTGTCACGGAGCCAAAGGCAGACTTCTACCTACGGGTGCGCCATCACAACAGAAGCTGCTTCCTTTCCCTTCAATCATGAGCACGTATGGGCTCGTGGGTTGGCCAGCCAAGTGGGATAAGAAACAACAACAACTGTGTGTTATAATGCGAGAAAAATTTGTTAGGTTTCGAACCGAGCTACTTAGAATGATCTATATTGAGTCTATATTAATTATCTATAATGATTTATGAATGGCACCAATGCTTTACTTTCTAGGTTGTTCTGGCGCCATATAGGGAAAATAAATAAGAATTTTCGTTTTTTTTCATTTATATTCTGTTTAAACGTTACAGGATAGTTTAAATATATATTTTATTAAGAAATACGATCTTTATTTATTGAAATATACATAAAAATGCAGAGAATAAGAACCGTATAAAGTTTCTGAAAGAACTCTAACCTTAACATCCATTAGACTAAAAAGATTCTTCGTATTCACGTCAGTCCTTTAGAGATATCTAGATAAAGAAAAAGTACCTCTGTACCACGAGTAGTTAATTCATTATTACCTTTGGTAGAAAAACAGTGAACAAGTAAAAAAGCAAGATTAATTAATCCCAGAGAATAAAAAAAAAACATGTTGGTGTACGTAAATATAGATCTAAGTGCCCAATAAGCCCAAAGGTAAGCCTGGAGAGAAAGTTGTGGGGAAAAAAAGTAGCAGTTAACTAGTTCTTAAGAGATTGCCTTGGGTAAGAAATTTTTCAAGAAGTAGTGAAAAGAAGTCAGAAAGTAAAGTAGTTTGGGAAACGTATACAAAGGTAGCTTTTCTGTGGGGTTTGTGGCATTTATTGCATCTAAATTGAGTCCTGACAATTGGGCCACGAAACTAATAATCTCTGCATTTTATTTTTAGATTTCAATTGTGTTGTTGTCGTTCATAGAATTGAACTTAACCATTAAAACTATTTGAACCATTAAAATTTTAATAAGGATATGTTCTTTCTTATTTGATTCAACACCATTTTGCTATTGATATCATTATTAAAATATTTTTATTTAGATTTTATTAGGTAAGTTCTTTTCTAATACCATAAAAATTTAACGAATATTTTAAAAAAGATGCCTTTAATTCAATATTATTACGAATAAATTGTTTTACATGCAAAATAAGAAAGTTTAACGAAATATTACGTTTAAAAATATTTTACTTTGTATTAATCTTTTATAGCTAAAGAAAATGTATTCAGATTTTAACGTTTTGATAGAACGTTTTTGTAACAGATTTAAAATTAACTAATTTTGACAAGAATTGGATAAGAATTAAGGTTTTTTATTATTTATAGATAAATAAATGACGTAATATACTGTTATTTTTAAATAAAAATTATAAAAAGTTCTTATTTTCATTAATGCATTGATTTTTATTTTAAAATAAAAATATATAATAATCATAAATATATAAACGTAAGTATTAAAAACCCTTTATGTACCAAGTATTAACAAAATGCAATTATGTAAATATTTGTTTGTCAAGTATTTATTTGATACACATTTCTCTTTGTAAACTATTACATTAACGTAACGGTAGCTTATGTTAAAATAATATGAATGTTTTCTTCTAAATTATCAAATAAAAGCATGCAAAAATGTAAGCATTTTAGTAGAATATGCATTTTTAAAACTATTTTACATTTTGAAAGAAGGATATATCACTTCTCCAAAATATTTTATTTAAATCTATCAAATATTTAGTTTTCAGTTTTCTATAAAGTTCAACATTGAGCCAAACCCTTTCCGCCTGAGAAAATTTATTTTCAACTAAATTTTATAGGATGAACGCATGATAAAAAATGTCTTTTCACCATTATTTCGGATCGTTTCTGTCCTCTATTCCCTTAAGATACTTTGTTCCATCTTTCTATCAGCAAAGCGGTATCAGCTTTATGGTCTGTAAAACAAAGTTACGTTATTCCAGATTAAATAGCATCCCAGTAACGAGAAGTATCTTCTAAATAATCTAATAAAAACATGCAAAAATGAACATTTTCGTAGAAATTGCATTTTTAAACAATTTTACCCTTTTAAGGAAGGATATATTCCTGCACCAAAAACTTTGATTTAAATCTATCGAATATTTTAGTTTTCTGTTATGCTTTAAAAGCTCAATATTGAACCAAATCCTTTCGTCTGAGGAAAATTTATTTTCAAAGTAAATTTTATAGGGTAAACGCATGAAAAAAAGGTCTTTTCTCGGATCATTTCTGTCCTCTATTCCCTTAAAATACTTCGTTTCATCTTTATATCAGCAAACCAGTATCAACTTTATGGTCTGTAAAATCAAGTTACGTATTCCAGATCGAATAGCTCTGCAGTAACGAGACGTAATGTCCACTCCATAATGAGAAGAAATTATTTATGTCGGCGGCGATATTGGTTTTCGTCTACTTATGCACAGGATAAATCGAAATTGAGGATTTCTTCCACATTTCTGGGAATCTTGATGATACTGTTTTTAGTTTTATAATAGATGAATAATTATTAAGGAATACTAAGACAAATGTATAGGTTTTTTTTTTGGAAAAACGATAAAATCATTATTATCAGAAAATTTTTTTTATATGAACTACAAAATTATTTATATAAAATCTCAACTATGAAAATAACTTTCAAAGTATGCCAATATTTATGTTTATTAAGCATACATAGATGCCAGCACTGATATTTCGTAATAGCATTGATTTTTATATAGTAATCATGATTATATTATAATTAAGGTTACTATCGCTTACGATATCGATATTACTACGATATATTGATTTAGGTTATTTATAGTAATATTGATAATGCAGTTTTATTTTTATAATCAATGAATAATTATTAAGGAATACTGAGATATATATGTAGGTTAATTTTTTGGAAAAATAATAAAAATCATTATTGCATGAAAAAAAATACAATACTACAATATTTCCTATAACATCTCAATCAAATGAATTGTAGCATTTATAACTATAATATTCACCAGTGGCTGACTGTATAATATCTCCTTATGACTCTACCTCTTGGTTACGAGTGGTGAATAACTGTAGCACACACCATATAACAAATAATTTAGTATATATCACCAGCACTTGGTTACGTGAAATATGAGAAAATATTCTGTTTTTAATGCATTTTAAACAAATTTTAAACTAGTGAAGTAAAAAATAAATTAATCTATTTATTTAGAGGGGCATAAAGCTTTATTCAATTAAATAATCATTCAAACCAATTTATTGTGTTAAATAATTTTTTTTCTGTCTTGCTCTTTTATTTTAAAGTAAAAGTATATCACAAACTACATGCACTAAAGCATCTGAAACTTCTTTTATTAGAGTGTGTTCTGAGAAGTAATTAATTAACTGTAGAACATAATTAAATGCAGTTGCGGGAACCGTCTTGAAAAATAGTTGAGAGGAAAGTTACATTTGTCTTCAAGAGCAGCTCGATTTCTTTTAGAAAGACCCTCAAAATAAATTACAGCTGAAATTAAAGGCTTTTATTTAAGAATTGAGGCTTTACACAATAATTAACGATGGTATTCATTGTTTAATGAATGAAACAAAAAAATATTGAATTTTAATAAAATCCTTACTAATAATTTCAAACATATAATAAAAATCTTTACTAATGTATTTTCTATATATTTTAAAACATATTGGGGAATTTAGGCATTGCTATTCTCAATATTCTAAAAATTATTTTATTACATTTAAAAATTTTTTGTAACAATTATTTTAATATTTATCTCTTTTTTCGTCTTCTACTTACGAACGTGGTATGATGGCCAATTGTCCAGCGCTTTGGTCTGTGGTACCACATGCTTCAGGTTCGAATCCTGGCGCTGGCATGGGTGTTTGATAGTGGTTTTGGAATCCACATTAAGCTGTAGGTTTCTGTCTAATTAGCATAAAGTGTGCACAAAATGACCGTAGAGCGACAAACTAAACCAATATATTTAAGAATTGACTATAGTACTAAATCTTTAATTATAAAGTTTATTGTTAAATTAATTAAACAAGCATATTTTATATTTGAGCACTCCTAATTCTTCAATCATGGAGAGGCAGCGTGGATGAAACAGAGCGAAATTTGAATTCGATGGTGTCTGAATGTCTGGAATGGAATTTTGCCTATATTTTTATCCCATACGCACAAAAATGCGGAGTAAATATTTGCTGAAGATTTAATTTCTCCTCCTCTTCATAGTATTCATAGTTTAAAATGCATAAAACATGAGATCCAAAAATGTTGATAGAAATATTTATGTGTCTCGTTATTTTCAGATGCCCATAAATGAATTTATATAAGAACGTAATTTTGTTTATGAAACATTTATGATGATAGTTATTCTAGGAAACGTTCATGCGTGTATATCCAAATATCCTTTATTATATATTTTTCTTATTTAATTCGTCTTTTTTAAAAAAAATAAAGATTTTATAAATGTAATATTAATGGATTGAAAATTTCATATAAGCATCTCTTTAAGTCAATATTATTCCTCAAAAGCAAAACTGACTTTAAGTATTTTTTACAGGAAATCGACCCATAGTTTTTACTGCATATGATGTCGTCTGGGAAATATCCAGCCAATACATAACTGGCTGTAGTAATGTTTGTTAGCCATCCTGTCCTTTAAAATAACCCTAGCTAAACGAACACTGAAATCATAATTACTTATCCATAGGGGTAGTAGAATTGTGACGTAAAAGCAATGCTAATCGACAAAACCATTATCGGGCACATACCTTTTGATTGTTACTAATGCTCCTACTCTTGAATATGAGTTTCACTAAATTCAAATGAGAAGATATGAGGCAAGGGGGAAAATATTTCAGTTTCATTTAAATTGAGGAATTTTTTTAAACAATGTCAGCATTACACCTTTGTGATGGTGCATACCATTTATCTGTAGCAAATTTACCTTCCTAACATTATACCTGATATTGGAAGGAGGAAATTAATGCCCTCGGAGGGATTTTTGCAGTATTTCAGCTGCTATTATGGGTATTGCCTTTAATTCGCATGTTATACTAAATAAAGCCGTGAAATCTCCACTCAAGAATTTGTGTTTTCAGTTGTTTTCCACAGACGAGAGTTTATTTCCAAATTCTTGCATGTAATATTGATGTAATATTGGTAATATCGACCGGAAATGTAATATTGATGCAATATTGATAATATTGACTGGAAATGTAATATTGATGCAATATTAGTAATATTGACTGGAAATGTAATATTGATAATATTGACTGGAAATGTAATATTGGTAATATTGACTGGAAATGTAATATTTATTGATAATATTGATGTAATATTGGTAATATTGACTGGAAAAATGTATGTAATATAATATGACTGATGTAATATTGGTAATATTGACTGGTAATATTGACTAACATTGATTGATGTAATATTGGTAATATTGACTGGAAATGTAATTCAATATTGATTCAATATTGATATTATTGGCAAACGTAATATTGATAATATTGGCAAACGTAATATTGATAATATTAACTGAAAATGTAATATTGATGAAATATTGATAATATTGACAAATGTAATATTGATGCAATAATGATAATATTGACAAATATAATATTGATGCAATAATAATAATATTGACAAATATAATATTGATGTATTATTGATAATATTACATTTCCAGTCAATATATTGATAATATTACATTTCCAGTCGATATCGACTAAAAAAAACACACAATCACAATATTCATAGAGTCTACTAGTTTTCAAGCAATGACTGCAACGCACGTTATGAGCAGGAATCCATTGCTTTTAGCTATCACCCACTACTACTGTACAACATGCAGAAAATATATTCATATAAATTAAACATATAAGTATTCATAAATAAATTCTTTGATAATAACAACAGATTAGACATTTTATGTTAATATCTTTTTT
Organism: Caerostris extrusa; assembly: GCA_021605095.1. Taxonomy (NCBI): domain Eukaryota; kingdom Metazoa; phylum Arthropoda; class Arachnida; order Araneae; family Araneidae; genus Caerostris; species Caerostris extrusa. Next base: position 10,881 of record BPLR01006157.1, read on the forward strand.
CAATTAATTATTTTACACATGAAATATTTTGAAAAATAGACAGAGAAATGCATTTCCAAACAGTTAAATCTGAACTATAAATATTTGAACCCATATGGGAATTTACTAGAGTTAAACCAGATCCCTCAAGTTATCCGACTAACTAGTCTTTAAACAGGCTTCAACAAATATCCGCTAATCCTATTTTGCCGTAATTTGGTTCATCATTTAAATGAGATTACAGTTTGGGTTGAAGTGCTAAATAAAAGGTATGCGCATTTACATGAAACAGGCTTCCAACACAAAACGCACTTTGGAACAAATATTTATTCTTCACTAAAGCAGCATGTTATAATTAAATTTCATCCCAACCATTAAGTAGGAGAGATCCTCTGGATTTCAGAGTGTTAATGGATTTTCTGCGGTGCGAAAGAGATGGAAGAGAACGATAGATTCCGATGTGGTTTCATTGTGTTATGGATTCTAATCACTTGGTGTAAGCTTATGTTGGATTATCTGATATTGTGCTGAAGTTGTTATGAGGAATTTTGATTACGAATGAAATAATTACCACCATACCATCCACCATTACACTTTATTAATAAATACACCAGGCTTGGGAGAGGGTGATTAACGGATTGGATAACTAAATTGAGGAAATTCGGCAAGCTATTTATTTTTAACTCTCAATTAATATCTGGTCCTGATGGCCGAATTGCTAGAGCTCAAGTGCGCGGTGCCACAGGTTTCGGATTCGGGTCTCAGCTCTGCCATGGATGTTTATAGTGGTTCGGAATTCACTTTAAACCGTTCGTGCCTATCTAATATGATTGTAGAGAGTTGGAATGACAACAGATATGTAATAGATTTAGTACACTTACAATTGCAATCCCAATTTAAGTAGAAATTGGACAACTTGGAACATCCTTGAATGTTCCATCTGGTAGAATCTCACTTTTTACTGGAAAAAGCCCTAAGTATCTTTATACAGCGGATTCTTACTTTTCAGGCAAGAAGGACCTCTGAGTGGGCCACCTGGTGAATTTTTCTCTCTTCTGGAAGAATTTCTCCTTAATTTGTCAACTGGTGGATTCTCACACTTTTGAAAAGAAGATTCCTAACTATACCCTCTAATGGAATCTCATCCTTCGTCATAAGAACATTCAGGCTTTACATTTAAAGTGTGGATTCCCACTATAGACACAAGTACTTTTGCTTTGATTTCGCTTATTAGATTTCAAACCGAGTTACTTATATTGATAGTTATTCACTAGTACCAATGCGCGAACCTCTACATTGTTCTGGCCCAATATACAAAAAAAAATAATAATAATAATAATTTTAGATTTTTTTTTCATTTACATTCTGCTTAAAAGTTACAGGAGAGTTTAAATATACATTTCATTTAGAAATAGGATGATTATTTATGCAAATATACATAAAAATGCAGCGAATAAGAACCGTATAAAGTTTGGGAAAGAACTCTAACCTTAACATCCATTAGACTAATAAAGATTCTTCGTATTCACGTAAGTCCTATAGAGATAGCAAGATAAAAAAAAAAAACATCTGTACCGCAAGTAGTTAATTCATTATTACCTTTGCTGGAAAAACAGAGAACATGTAAAAAACCAGATTAATTAATCCCAGAGAATAAAAAAGATGTTAGTGTCCGTAAATATAGATCTAAGTGCCCAATAAGTCCAAAGGTAAGCCCGGAAAGAAAGTGGAGGGAAAAAAAGTGACAGTTAACTAGTTCTTAAGAGATTGCCTTAGGTAAGAAATTTTTCAAGAAGTAGTGAAAAGAAGTCAGAAAGTAAAGTAGTTTGGGCACGCTCACAAAAGATAGTTTTAAACTTCTGTAACAGCTTTGGATAGTTTCAGTTGCAAAAATAAGTGAAGTTTTCTGTAGGGTTTGTGGCATTTATTGCCTTAAATGAGTCATCACAGTTGGTACATACGAAAGTAATAATCTCATTTTTATTTTTTTCTAATTATGTTTTGATTCTAATTATGTCACGTCATTTATAGAATTGAATTTAACCATTAATATCTTAATAAGGACGTATAAAATATAAAAAGAATATATATAAGGATATATATATTTTTTTGAATTTGATACAAAATTATTTTACTGTAGATATTTTTATTTAGTTTCATTAGATATGTTCTTTTCTAATAAAAATGTTACGAAGATTTGAATAAAGTTACCTTTAATTCAACATTATTACGAATTATAATGTTAACATGAAAATTAGGAAAAATTAACGAAATATTACGTTTAAAAATATTTGTTTTACATACAAATTAAGAAAAATTAACGAAATATTACGTTTATGTGTAATTAATGAAATATTTCGTTTATTATTGTAATTAGTGAAATATTACATTTAAAAATATTTGTTTGCATAAAAATTAAGAAATATTACATTTAAAAAACGTTTCTTTTCGTATGAATTAAAGAAATATTAACGAAATATTATGTTTAAAAATGTTTTACTTTTCATTTATCTTTATAGATAAAGAATTAACATCATCAGATTGAGACGTTTTTGATAGAATGTTCTATAACAGATTTTTAAATTAACAAATTATAATGAGTTGGGTAAGAATTAGGGGTTTTAATATTTATAGTTAAATTAATATAACGCTATTTTTATAGGATAAACGCACGTCTTTTTCTCTTTTATTTCGGATCATTTTAGTCCTCTATTAATTTAAGATACTTTGTTTCATCTTTATATCAACAAACCGGTATCAGCTTTATGGTCAGTAAAATCAAGTTACGTATTCCAGATCGAATAGCATCACAGTAACGAGAAGTAATGAGCACTCCGTAATGAGAAGAAATTATTTATGGCTTCGGCGATATTGGTTTCGCCTACTTATGCAGAGGATAAATTGGAATTTAGGACTTGTTCTACATTCCTGGGGAACCTCGATGATACTGTTTTTATTTTTATAATAGATGAATAATTATTAAGGAATACTGAAGCATATATGTAGGTTAATTTTTTGGAAAATAATAAAAATCATTATTATTGGAAAAAAATATTTGCATCAAATTGAAAACTATTTTCTATAAAATCTTAATCATGAAAATAACGTATGTCACAATGATGTTTCGTAATAACATTGGTTTTTAAATAATGTGTGAGAATCAATTTTTATTTATTAATGAATCCAAATTTTTAAAAGAATCTAGTTGATAATGAATCTAGAATCTGTGTGACATCTGGTAGATTCCCCACTCTTCTGTAAAGAAGACCCTTTAAATGTGACATCTAGTGGATTCTAACTCTTCTGGAAAGAATATCTCTGAATTTGTCACTGGTGGATTCGCAATCTATTGGAATTTCATCTTTTGTCGGAAGAACTTTCAGGTGCAGATTTAAAGTGTACATTCACAATAGATGCAAGTATTTTTGCTGCGATTTCATTCTGTTGCTTCGATTAAGACACCTGAATACGTCATCTGCGGATTCTTACTTTTGGAAAAAGTGTGTCATCTACTGTATTCTCAGTCTTCTGGAAAAGATACCTCGAGTATGTTCATGTGGTGTATTCTGGAAACAAAACACTCCTCAGTGTGTCATCTGAGGAATTACAATTCTTCTGGAAAGAAGACTCTTTAAATGTTTCATATAATGGTTTCTAACTCTTCTGAAAAGAAGATTCTGATTATGAAATCTGGTGGAATCGTTCTTCTTCGGAAGAACATTCAGGGTTACAGATTTAAAATGCACATTTCCGCGGTAGATGCAGAAATATTTTTGTTTCGATTTCATTTTCCGAACCAAAATAATTAAGTAGATTGATTCCAATTCACTAGTACCAATGCTACTCTCTAGGTTGTTCTGGCACCATATACCAAAAACTCCTTTTAGTCCTTTGTTTTTATTTACATTCTGTTTAAAAGTTACAGGACATTTTAAATATAAATTTCATTAACAATAAGATAGTTATTTATGCAAATACATATAAAAATGTCACCAAATAAGAACCGTATAAAGTTTGTGAAAGAACTCTAACCTTAACACCCATTAGACTAATAAAGATTCTTCGTATTCACGTCAAGGACTTTAGAGATAGCTAGATAAAAAAAAGAACTTCTAGTTAAATCATTATTACCTTTGAGAAAAACAGAGAGAGCAAGTAAAAAAAAAAAAACAATTAATTAATATCAGAGAATAAAAAAAACTGTTAGTGTCCGTAAAAATAGATATAAGTGTCCAATAATCCCAAAGGTAAGCCTTGAAGATAAAGTTGAGGGAAGTAAAAAGTAGCAGTTAACTAGTTCTTAAGAGATTGCCTTAGGTAAGAAATTTTCAAGAAGTAGTGAAAGAAGTCAGAAAGTAAAGTAGTTTCGGAAACTTATGCAAAGCTAGCTTTTAAACTTCCGTAACAGCTTTGGATAGTTTCAGTTGCAAAAATAATTGAAGTTTTCTGTTGGGATTGTGACATTTATTGCATCTAAATGGAGTCATCACAGTTGAACCACGACACTAATAATATCAGCATTTTATTTTTAGATTCGTATTGTATTGCGTCATTCATAGAATTGAATTGAACGTTTAATATCGATGCAGAAAATATGATGTTTTTAATAAAGATGCAAAAAAAAAAAAGAAAAAAGAACAGAATATATAAGGATATATATATTTTTCAATTTGATACAAAATTATTTTACCGTTGATATTTTTATTTAGTTTCATTAGATAAGTTCTTTTTAATAAAAATAAAAATTTCACGAATATTTGAATAATAAATTGAATTCATTCATCGAATTGAACTGAACTAATAATATCTTAATAATGATGTAGAAAAAATAAAAGAATAAATAAGGATATATATTCTTTTCTATTTGATATAAATTATTTTACTGTTTTTAATAAGATAAAAATTTAATGAATATTTGAATAAAGTTGCCTTTAATTTAACATTATTGCGAAATAAAATATTAACATACAAATTAAGAAAAAGTAACGAAATATTACATTTAAAAAATTTATGTTACATACAAATTAAAAAACATTAAGTAAATATTACGTTTATTATAGTACATAATGAAAAATTTTGTTTATTATTGTAATTAAGGAAATATTACGTTTAAAAATTATTTGTTTTTATGTACAAATTAAGAAATATCATCAATTATTATTTTAAAAAAATTATTATTTTACAAACTAATTAAAATATTACCGAAATAGGACGTTTAAAAAATATTTTACTTTTCATTTATCTTCCTAAATAAAGAAATACCATGATTAAATTTAGACGTTTTGATAGAATGTTTTATAACAGATTTTTAAATTAAATTATTATAATAACAATTGGGTAAAATTAGGGTTTGTATTATTATTTATAGTTAAATTAATATAATGTCATTTTTAAATAAAAATTATAAAAGTTTCTTATTTTCATTAAATTCATTG
>BPLR01006158.1:0-21145 GCA_021605095.1 Caerostris extrusa
TATATCATGTTTGCGGTGGATACATTGACCACAAAATTGGGGAGAGGGTCGTAAAATTTTATGTTTACCATGAAATACATGGCGTAGAAAATGGAAAAAGCAGCATTTTAAAGCTGAATGCATTGTAATTTTAACAGTGGAAGTGGTTTTATGTGAATCTGTCAATTTTGACTTGATGCAGTGGGGAAAATGGACGGCAGAAGGATTTGTAAAAGAAATTTATTACTTGAAATATTGAATTGAGGCATTTGAGTCGCTAGAATTGAAAGACTTTTATATTTCAATTCAATTCAATCTTTAAAGTCATGTGAGAAAATATTTGCTTTGGCAATTTATAAATAGTAAAAGCTAACTATAATTTTTAATAAAACTAACTATAATAGCAATTAGAATTAGATACAATGAATCTGTCAACTTCGACTTGATGTCAATTTTGACTTTATGTAACAGGAAATTGCTGAAAGAAGGATTTATACATGAATTTGTTACATAAAATAATGACTCAAGAATTGAAAGCATTTTGAATATTGAAAGCATTTTTGAGAATGCGTTGAATTGAAAGCATTTTGAGAATGCGTCGAATTGAAAGCATATTTTACATTTCAATTCAGTTTTTTTTAAAGTATTGCGATAAAACATTTTTTATTTGGCTATTTATAAATAATAAGTTAACTATAATTAACTACTAATTAGAACTAAATAATATAAAGAATTTGTCTTGATGCAGTGGGAAAATGCACGGAAGAAGGATTTGTAAAAGAATTTATAACATGAAATATTGAATTGAGGCATTTGAGTCTCTGAGAATGCTGAATTGAAAGCTTTTTTATATTTCAATTTCAGTTTTTTAAAGACATGTGAAAAAACAATTTATTTGGGAATTTATAAATAATAAAAACTAACTATAATCCAACAAAATAATGAGAATTAAATAATTTAATGAAAATACCATTTTTGACATTTTGTAATAGAGAAATGAATGGAAGAAGGATTTATAACAGAATTTGTTACAAAAATTGATGTATTTGAGTTAGAAAGCTGAATTGAAAGCCTTTCTTTTATATTTCAGTTCAGTTTCTTTAAAGTCACGAGAGAAAACACTTTATTTAAGATTGCAAATTTCGTTATTAAATAATAAAGCATTTTGAATTGGGAATTTATAAATAATAAAGTTCAACTATAATTAAATATAGTAATTAGAACTAAATAACATAATGAATCTGTCAATTTTGACTTGATTTCAAGTTTGATTTTGTTATAGGGAAATGGACGAAAACAGGATTTATATAAATTATAATAAATTACCTCAATTCAATATTTTATTACATGAAATATTGAATTGAGACATTTGAGTTTCTAGAAAGTTGAACTGAAAGCCTTTTTTATATTTCAATTCGATTTCTTTAAAAGTCGTATGAGAAAACATTTTTATATGAGATTACATAATTTATTATCAAACAACAAAGTATTTGAATTGGGAATTTATAAATAATAAAAAAATAAACATAATTATTATAATTATTATAATTAAATAATATAATAAATCAGCCAACTTTGACGATGACAATTTAAATTTTTGTAATAGTTAAATAGACGAAGAAAGGATTTATAAAAGCATTTATTACATGAAATACTAAACTAAGGTATTTGAGTCTCTAAAATGCTGAATTGAAAGCCTTTTTTTATATTTCAATTCAGTTTCTCTGAAGTCATGTGAGACAACATTTTTTTTTTTTTTTAAATTGCATATTTTTTATTCAAATAATAAAGCAATTGAATTGGTAATTTATAAATAATAAAAGCTAACTATAGTTAAAAACAGTAATTAGAATTAAATAATGTAATGACTCTGCCAATTTTCACTTGATGCCAATTTTGTAATAGGGGGAAAAAAAAAAAAAAAAAAAAAAAAAGAATTTATAAAAAATTTATTACATCAAATATTGAATTGAAAGTTTATTTTTATATTTCAATTCAGTCTCTTTAAAGTCATGAGAGAAAACAATTCATTTGAGAATTTATAAATAATAAAAACTAACTATAATCAAACATTAGAATAAATAATATACTGATTGTGTTAACTTGATGTCAATTTCGACATTTTTGTAATAAGGAAATGGAGGAAAGAAGGATTTTAAAAGAATTTATTACATGAAATATTACTTATATCATCAAGATAGGACGCATGGAGTTTGATGGCCACATCTGCCGAATAGACCCCTCATCCTTGACATTTAGGATGTTCAACTATATACCTTTTGGAATTAGAACTAGGGGTAGGCCCAAATTAAGATGGACCGAATGTGTGGATGAGGATTTAAAAGTTTTAAGAGTCGGAAAAAATTTTCGCATAGTAGAGATTGGAATGGAAGAAGGTTCTCGGGAAGGCCTTGCCCACCATGGACTGTCCAATCAATAGAGGAAGTAGATGAAGGTATTTTAGTGGAATAATAATAAAATTTGTGATATAGATGTAAAAAGGTTCAAATAATGTTTAATTAAAACAGAAGTATTAAGGATTAATTTAATAAGTGACGGTTTAATATAAAACAGAATGATATAGTTATTATCATTTCTTTCAACAACTTTAATTAAAAGTAGATATTTAGTGACCAATGTAATGCAATCATTTATATAAAATTTAAAAATAGAAATTGAACTATTTGCATTACTGTATGTTTTTCATTGACATATTTCATCGCATTTTTTACTCAAAATATAATAAATGGCAAAGAATAAAACAACTTTTTATGCTTACAGAATATTTTACTGTTTTTGCAAGACACAGCAAAGCCCCTTCTCTCCCCATTCCATATAAATCTCAGTTAAAAAGAAACCACCATCGAGAGAATAAACAAAAGATCTTCCCCACAAATAGATGACTGTCCTTTTGTAAGAATGTGATAAAAATCTGGCCTGACAGAAGACCAAGAGCACCGGAAATTTTGCCTCACACCATCCCAGACCTTAAGGAAAAAAAACACTATAAACCTCTCAAGCGATTTATCATCAAAACGAATGAAATACGACCCTATAAAACCCCCGATCAATTTCTGTCGTCGTAAACAATGCCTCCTTGTTTGGCATTTTAAACGTATAAAATGCTTGCACACCCATCTTGAAGGACAACTGCAAGGCAAGGCAAGGCAAGGAATAAGAAAAAAGGACACAAAGAAAAAGAGAATCACACGGCCCAACCCAAGAAACTGCAAGGTAATAGTAAATGGAAGACGGAAAAAAGGACTAGGCCAACTTGACTACCAGAAAATCTTCCCAAAGCCCAGGAAAAACATTCCAGGCGTGGGAAGAAAAATAGAGGTCGTCTTTCTGGAACGCGTACAGCGTTGTGGGAGGATCACGGATAGAGCGTGGACTCCTTTAGCGTGGTCTCTCTCATGTATCATTCGCATGGTTACATTCCTGAGATGTTGAGCTCGTGTGCTCCTTGCAGAAAAGTTTTCTAGAGGCCAAAGAAAAAAAAAAGTAAGATCTAAGAGGTGGGTGAGAAAAAAAAAAAAAAAAAAAAGTTGGGGGTAGAGAAAGCGTTTTGCAGTTCGATGAAAAGAACGACATCGATTTTTAGATCAGTCGTCTTTCTTCCTTTAAATTTTGTTCGCAATCCCCCTTTTTTTCTCAGTATTTCTTGCTGTTTCTTGGCGTTGTTGTGTCTGCCATTTTCTTTTTCGTTCTTTTTTCCATTCTATCTTCTAGAGGCATGCCGTGTTTTACCATGGTAGTTGGATAAATTCTCGCAGTATCCAACTTCTCAAGACACAGAGCCCGGATGGATTTGGTTTGCATGGTTAAACTTTTCTTGGATGATGTATTTTTTTTTTTTCTTAAATAAAAGAGAACTCTATTTTTTTTTACCATCGAAGATTCTGCATGAGGGAATACTGATGTTAAATTCTCACACATAGACTTCGCAGTTTCACCGTTGGATGAACACTACCTCAATAGGATTCATTCATAGGTATAACTGGAGACTTTATGGGTATCGAAAACTTTAGTACATGCAATAAAAATTTTTTTTTTGTGCCACTGGCATTAATGTTTTTGACTATCTGAATTTTTCATGAAATACCACTAACTCACTTTTGATGTTCAGTTATTGGAGTTTTTATTTAGTTATTTATTTATTTATGCTCAAGTTTGAGTTAAGATGGTAATGGAGTGAATAATTCGAGATTCAAATTCCTGAAAGAACTGAATAAATTTCGAATGGTTTTGCTTCATTCGACGCGCTTCTATAAATCGTTTTTTAGAACGCAATCAATTGGAAAGAAAAACAAGATTAAAGAAGAAAAAAAAAAATAATATCCACATTAAAAAATAACGCATTGTTTGAAGAAGGGGTTATAAATATAAATGAATTCCTTGAAAGTGATTTTGCTACTTAAATCATTGAACTTAAAATACTTTGGACGCTTGAATTATTTCAAGAAAAAACTTCAATAAGAGGTGATTGTTTTTTCTAAGAGTAGTTCGGAAACATAATTTTTTATATTTCAAGAAAAAAATTGAAATAGATTCTAAATTTTCAAATTCTTTTCTAAAGTAAATGGAGAGTTCAAAAACATAAGAATACTAGATTTTAATGTACAATTTTTTTTAACGTACTATTAATATATTCTTATTCATTGGCATTCATTCAAGTATTTTATTTTGCTAGCTAAAAAAAAGCTAAAGAAGTTTAAAAGATATTCCATTCTTACGGATATATCGCCCATTCCATGTACATGGGATGGACATGATATATCCGTAGGATGGAAGTTTTTAAATTGATTTGGGCATGATATATCCGTTGGATCGAAACACTTTAAATTGGATTTGGGCATGATATATCCGTTGGATCGAGCACTTTTTAAATTGGATTTTTCGACATGATATATACATAGTATGGAGCACTTCTAATTTAGACTTGAGTAGGATGGGTAGAGATTCGAAACATCCATGTATTTAAAATTATGGTGAAAAATATAGTGCTGTCTAGTAAGCTGTCACTTTGTAATGATGAATGTGATTTAAGCTTTTATTGTATTTTCCTAGAAGTCTTTACTGTCTAAAATGATCTTGCGTATGTCTTTAAGGTGGTGCATGCTTGCGAGCTAAAATACCCAACATTCAAAACAATCAAGGTGTCATACTGATTAATAACTTGCCTTCAAAGAAAAGTATCATTTAATAGAAGTACCAATAAAATGTTGCAATAGTAAACGGTAACCAATGAAACATGATATTGCCAATGGAAATGAGGAGGATGTTATAATATAGCAATGGTACTCACAATTCATGTCTACAGTGACATATTTGGAGACGGGCACAGTGATGTTGTTGTTGGACGCCTGGCACGTGAAGACGGCCATCAAGTCATGCCTCTGCAGCGAAGTGATCTCGATCTCATTCCTCACTACTCCCTCGGTGCTCACTTCGTAGCTGTCATCCAGAAGAACACTCTCTCGCCACCATGTCAGGTGAGGGGTGGGCTTGCCTGAAAAGAATATATATATATAAAAAGATAAGTAATGCAGGGCAGGTATGGCTTGGTGGATAGCGCGTGCAGGAATGGCCAACGGTGCCCACCATGCCAGCTTTCATGTCTTACATGACCAAACATGTAGCCATCAGGGCTTTTCATGCCTGCCATCAGTACCTTTCATGACTATCATCAGTGATTGTCAACGATACCCATAGTGGTCGCCATGGCCCAAAACGGCAGGAACAATGTGGCGGATAAACATTTGTACATGTGGATTCGGACTTTACATAAAGTCCCAATCCATATGTACTTTATATACCACGAATTTTATACTAAAAGTGCATATCCATATGTACATTTTAATCCATGACTTTTTACTTTATATATTGTTTATATATGATTTATATATATGGATTTGGATAGAAACTCGGCATGTGATGTCAAATTGAAATGTTCCATTCTTATGCCGCGAATGGGCATGTTAATTTTGTGGCTGGAATGTCTTTCGGTGTGTTTGAAGAGAAAGAATGAGGGGTTTTAAATTTCAGGTATTAATCCTGGAGATTTTCTTTAAAATTACGGAGCCCCAATGCGGGGACAGTGTAGCAGACGAGGTAACAGTTAACTCTCGTGGTGCTTTCTGAATAAGACTGAATCTTATACATTTTAGTTAATCTAGTGACTAAAAAAAAAAAAAAAGTCAGCAAAATTATACAGTATTGGAAAAACAATATACCCAACACTAATTTAGCAAAAAAATACATATCAAGGAAAATGTTTTAAGGATATTCTTTTTAAACATTTATAGAGCAATTTTTTCATGGCACATTAGGTCACGTTTAATTAAATTCAAATAGTTCAAGTAAGTATAATATATACCTCAGTAGTATGCTTATATGAGTAGTATACCCAAGTAAGTTCTTCTGGAAATGATTTAATTGGTTAACAAAAAACTTTTAACAAAATTTACAGCTAAAATGTATCTCGAAACTGGTTAACTTGTATGGTCAATGAGTGGCGAAATACATCCTATAGTAATTATAGGTTAAAATCCGTCTCTTTTTTTTTTTCATGTATTACTGACTTTTTGTTGACAGTCCCTAAAAATACTGAGTATAAAAATGTAATGAAATTATTTTAAAGAGTCTTACCTTAAGTATTTTTTGTGAATAATTATTACAATTCATTAACAAACTAAAAATTTAATGAATTTAATAATATTTTTACATAAAATAATAGACATTGAAATTATTTTTTCAATATTAGTTATAAAATTTTCACCTATGTAACTTCCTTTAATAAAATATTTTAGGAAACTTCTTGAATTATAAATAAAACGTATAGACATATTTTAATTAAATGTAATATTTCCAAAACAATTTTGTCATCAAATAATCATTTAATTAGTACAAGAATATTATTAATTATTTATTTTGCTATGCTATTTATATACATTATTAAAGATATGCAAGAGAAAAGGCATATATTTTATTACTTAAACCAAAAATGAATATCCACTTAAATAATGTTAGCTGTATAGCTATTCTTAGAAAATCAAATTTGTTGTTTATTTCCTCAGAAATTAACATTTTGTTAGCATCAGTAACAAGAAACAAACTTAAATACAACTGAATAATCAGTGATATATCCATGACAAATTAATTTGGTTTCCAATGTTAAGCACGAATCAAAGTATTAAGCAGAGATCATCATGTACTCATAATTTCTGCTTTTCTATTAGACTTAAATCCGGATTTGGGCTTAGAATGTTTCAAATTCCCGAAGCTTCCACAGAATCTTCTTAATTACAACGGAATTTGATTTAAATTAATCCTGTTAACTTGTTATAAAGCAGTTTCTAATCAGGGAAAATAATCTGATTATCTGACAAGTCATATTGGCAGCACGAAAGCATAATTTATAATTACAAACCGGTATTAAGAGAATGAAAGTTCTCCTATAAAAGTATTGGTAATTAGTAATTTCTCTTGACTTTGCCCAAAGTCGATTCGATCTTTTGATTTCAATTTTCTAAACCAATTAGAGCTGAAATTTCAATAATTATGTCTTGGAGACAAGAATTAGTTGGACATGTATGCATTTAAACCGTGAGCCATGATTTAAAGACAGCGTAATTTAAAACTCATTTACTTAAAATTAATTCTGGTATAGATTTAAAAAGATTATTAGCATTGATAATGCTACAGAAATTGATATAGGTGTGTGTGTGTGTGTATGTTAGGGTGAATGTGATTAATAGGTGATTATGCATAATCACTGGATTTATCACATTTGCAGTAGTAAGATGCATATACACGTTATATCGCATTTCGTCACATTGCTGTAAAACGTAACCTTATATTGCCTTATCTTCATCATCAGCGCAACATCCCCATGTTGGGCCAAGGCTATCTCATCTACTGGACGATTTCGAGATGAGAGAAGTTTTATTTTTAGGGGTAGTGTTTTCAGCACTACAATCATATTAGATCGGAGGCTATTGGTAGACAGCAACGTCTAGATCAAGTCCAAGAATCTATGTGGTCTCATGGAAAGAGGTAATGGAGTCTGTTGTGATGGAGCACCTGTAAGTAGAAGTCTGACTTGGCTATGTAACACTGATTTTTACGGGAGTCCTTTGTCAGTTCTATGCTCAACAGTCATATTATACCGGGATCTACGATTGAAAGCGGATTCTGAATCACTGCAAACATCCATGGCACCGCTGGGAATCGAGCCCGAAACATATGACATCGAGAGTCAGAATGCTAATCACTCGGCCATCAGACCCATATTGGTGTGACCTGATGATGACCTGATGAAAAGTATGACTTCTATATTCATATTCATTTGAAATATTGTGCTGTCCGAAAGTTCGTGAAGATAAATTGAAAAGCCACACTTTAAAATATTGCTATATATCTATTAAATTATATAGGTGCAGTTGTGTTCCATAATCTTTCTCCATCTTTCAGGCAATTGAAAATTCTATCCGTCCAGAACCTCTCAAGGTTTTTCAATATGATTTTAACTCTTTGGTCAAGAGCTAAAAGTTTTTTACATTAAAAGTTTTTGCAATGATCGAAATAGGTGAAAATCTAAGGGTGCCAAGTCTAGTGAATATGATGTATGGGGTAAAAACTTCCAAAACCCTCTAACAACTTTTGTCGAGTTGTCAAAGAAATGTGAGATCAGCTTTGTTCTGATGAACAAATCACTCTTCTGTTTTTTATTCCTAGACGTTTCTGTTCAATTGTTGGCTTGTTTGTTGTTGTTTCTTATCCCACTTGTTCGACATCAACATCCAGACCAAATCCATGAACCGTTGTGTCATAAACTGATGAGTCATGATGAAGTTTTAAAAAATGCAGCGTCTCTTTTTGTCCTTGACTTTGCGGCACAGAGACATGAGTCTGACTTTACCCCTTTATACTCCCAGTTACAGGATACTCATTTTTAGTCGCTTTTACGACGTGCATGGATTACTAAGGGTCTATTCTAATCCCCAGCCCATATGGTAATAAATTATTGTCTTTAATACGGTTAATCGGGAGCAATACTTTTCTAAATTTATCATATCTCTGTTTGGTTAAATATCATAATGCTTTTTTCCAATCCCACCAGACACAGAGCATGACCTTTTAGGACCTTGAAGACCTGCTTTTGGGGTGGCTAAAATTGGCTCATTCAGCTTTTCCCGAGACTTTTTTTCGTTTAACAATTTCCCGTTTCTACTTGATTCAAAAATGGTATATCTTGGTCGAATTTGTAGAACGAGTCGCAAATGGGACTGCCATCCATGAGATATTTCTTGTTGGAAACGTGGGGAAACCATACATCAAAATGGTTTGTGTAGCCAAGATTCGCAAAATGCTCGTGGGTTGTGATATTTTTAATATTTTTGCTAATTCAAGTGTTGTAGCGTAGGTTATTCTCAATCAGTGTTTTAATATGATAGTCCTCTGTGGTGGGAGGGCCTAACCGGGCGTTTTTGACTTTCAAAGTTAAAATCAGCAGCTTTACCTGGCAAAACACTTTCGAGCAGTTCTTTTAGCTATAGTACTTTCGATAGTATAGTGCAAAAGTATTATAGGCCTATACTACTATTACTACTACATCACGCCACAACACTGTGTCTAAAGCTTAGTTGCTCCTTTACAGTTTGGGAATCATGTGGGTGAGAAGTCTGATTAGGCTCTGTGACGCTCTACGGTCGTATTAGACAGGGACCTACGGCTTAAAGTGGATTCTGAACCACTTCAAATATCCATGGCATCTCCGGGATTCCAATCCGATGCCAGTGGTACAGAGCACCAGAGCGCTAGCCACTCGGCCATCAGGTCCCATTATATGCCTATAATGTACTTAATTGGTCCAAAATTTAAAGTCATATATATTTGACAAATTTTATTATATCATAAACAAACTTATTTTTTAAAATATGCCTGAATTACCATCTTTTAGAATATATACGCATGCCATTTATTTTCAATCATTCTCTTATATTAAGATCTGTCCTTATGCCATTTACCAATAATCGGCACAAACTTCCAAACGATCCGACAATAAATATCAAATTTATTATCTAATTTGAATGATGCATAGAATTTAAATTAATATATAATTTGCCAATAAAGTAGTTAAGCTCCAGTTAAAATATAATAACCAGAACTAATATTGTCATATCATTTGATATAAATGTTTAAAATGTAACATGAATTCTTATAACTACTCTATACATAATATGTCAAGTATGTAATTAGCCATATCACCATAGGAGTCTCGTTGATTCATAATTGCTGAATTTTGGATATCTGATTCACGTCTATTGAAACAAACTTGCGATGTAATTAGTATTTAATTCACATACTCCATAAGATTGATGGAATCTGCAATAAATTCAATAAATTCTGTGTATGTCAAAGTGCCAGTTAAGTTGATAATGTTGTAGTTGTATAATACGACACCTTACAAGTGCATTATATTATTTCTGAAATTAATATATGTGGACTCACTTCTTGTCGCATATGTTCTGAAATGTCAATACAGGTATCACTTGATCTCTAATACAAATTTATTCACTTGGGAAAATCTCATTTTACCATTCTATTCGCCAACTTATGTCGATGGTAGAATTGAAGTTGATGATGATATTCATTTGTTAAGTGATATTTGAATTGGGCAACTGCACTAGAAGCGTCATATTTATATTATGGTACATAAATTGCGAATTATCTGTTAAGAATGTTATATCATTTATAACATATAACAAACAAACGTCTTATATAAAATTGCACTTTTCAAATAGTGATATAAATAAACAAAATACTCGAAATTGTGTTGAATTGGTATTATATTTATTCTTGGAGGAAACTCCAAAATTTCCCAATTAAATTGTCGGTGCGAGGCGATTATACACATTGACGTATTATTTATAGAATCTACATGTTTACGAAAGCAGGGATTGTAACGCAAGCATCCAGCGAGTTGAACTTGTAAGCTAACATAGCCTGAAAATGAAAAGGCCGACCACTTGATCGAAAATGGTTTAAGTTACCCCAATCAAATTTCCTTTATCCTTTCATCCATTTAGTTCTGAGGTGAAGAAGAAAATAAACATACCCTTAAAAACAAACTTACACACTTCAACTGATGAAACGTGAAATATATTTGTTTCATCACCATCCCAATCGGCTCGCACCGACGCAGTTTTTACAGCAAATTTCCGATTTTCGACATGACATGATTTCCTTAATATACACTTGCACCGCATTGTTGTATCTACTAATGATGTCTGTCCTCTGTGCACCAGGTGATATAATTAATATTTAATTCATGTACTCCATAAGATAGAATGGAATCTGTAATAAACTCAACAAATTCTGTGTTTGTCAAAGTGCCAGTTAAGTTGATAGTGTTGTAGTTGTATAATACGACACCTTACAAGTACAGTGCACTAATTATAATTTAATATATGGACTCACTTACTGTAGGATATGTTCTGAAATGTCAATACAGCTATCATCTGTTCTCTAATACAAATTTATTCACCTGTGAAAATCTCATTTTACCATTCTATTCTCCAACTTATGTCAATGGAATCAATTGAATTTGATGATATATATTCATTTGTTAGGATAAATTTGAATTGGATAACTACACTAGAAGCGTCATATTTATGTTATGGTATGCAACTTTTGAAACATCTGTTAAGAATTGTTATAACATTTAACAAACAACAACTTACGTCTTATATAAAATTGCAGTTTTCAAACAGTGACAGAATAAATGAACTTCTCGAAATTGTAATGAATTGGTATTATATCTATTCTTGGAGGGAACTCCAAAATTTCCCAATTAAATTGTCGGTGCGAGCCGATTATACGCATTGTCGTTTTATCGATAGAATCTACACGTTTATAAAAGCAATGATTATAACGCAAGCCTCCATTGAGTTGAGCTTGTAAGCTAACCTAACCTCTTGTAAGCTAACTTAACCTCTTGTAAACTAACATGGCCTGGAAATGAAAAGGCCGACCTCTTGGCCAAAAAATGATTGTAAGTTACTTACCACAGCCACAATATCCTTTATCCTTTCATCAATTTAGTTCTGAGGTAAAAATAAAGTAGAAAATAGACAGACCCTTAAAACAAACTTACAAACATCTTTCAACTGATAAAATGTGGAATATACTCGTTTCATCGCCCATCCCAATGGACTTGCCCCGTACAGATTTTTTACAGAAAATTTCCGACTCTCGACAGAACATGATTTTCTTAATAAACACTTGCACCACATTGGTGTAGTTACTAATGATGTTTCTGCTCATCAGGTGAAGCCATGGACTTTTTACATTTGACAACATGCACTGCACTTTATTTTATGACATTTAATTCTGACAACTTTACCAAAGCTAAATTTTATTGGGCTGACAAAGTTCTTAGGGCGTATATCGCTGCAGTTTGATATATACTCGTAGAAAAAAGATTGTAATAGATTAGACTGATAATCACAAATATAACTAATTTATACAATAATTAGCTAAATGTATTCATATGAAAAAGAGGTTATTTAATTAAAAGTCATTTAAAATAAAAAATAATGTTTGCTTTATTTTTTTTTCTTTTTACCGATTTGAGGATTCCTTGAAGCAGGATCCTAGCCATCCAAGGATTACGTAGACCACTTATTAAAACAACTATCGAGTTAGAAAAAGGTTAATTTCTTTCAACTCGGATTTGAAATATTTGATTTTTATTATTTTAACTGAGATTTAAATGATTAACAGTAATTTGAACTATTTGAATTTATTATTATAGCTTTGATTTGAACACTTAACTTGGATTTTAACTTGATTTTATTATTTTAACTAAGACTTGAACTGTTTGAATCAAAGCAGATTTCTCGACATGCAAAGAAACCATAGCCCTCTGATTAAGAAACTATCATGTTTAAAAACTGTAAACCAACTGTTTCAACTTCAACTGTGATTTGGATGACTAACTATAATATGAACAATTTGATTTTATTAACTGAACTATGATTTGAATGATTAACTGTAATTCTAAATATTTAATTTTAGTACATCTGTGATTTTAGCAATTATATGTGATTTAAACTATATTATTATATTAACTATGCTTTGAACGATTATATGTGATTTGAAATACTTAATTTTATTATTTTTACTAAGGTTTAAACTGTTTGATTTTATAATTTTTTTTTGAATGGTTATTTGCGATTTAAACTATTTTATATCATTTTTAACTATTTAAGCAATATCTGTGATTTGAATTATTTGACTTTATTACAATTATGGTTTGAATGATTATTTGAGATTTGAACAATAACAAGTTGTTTTTATTATAGAAATGATTTGAACACATAATTGTGCTTTGAAGTATTTGATTTTATTATTTAACTAAGGTTTGAACTGTTTGATTTGATACCTTAAACAATTTCCCGTCATCAAATGAGTCCGTAAATCACCGATTAAGAAGCTATCGTGTTAGAAAATTCCTTATATTACTTCAACTACGATTTGAAATATTCGATTATTTTTTATTTTAACAATTATTTTAAGCAATTCTATTTTATTAATTTAACATTTGAATGATTAACTGTAGTTTTAACTATTTTATTTTATTTTAACTATGCTTTGAAAGATTATATGTGATTTTAACTATTTGATTTTATTAAAGCTATGATTTGAAGGCTTAATTGTGATTTGAAATACTTTATTTTATTATTTTAATTAAGATTTGAACTGTTTGATTTTATTATTTTTTGAACGATTATTTGCGATTTGAACTAACTGATTTTATTTTTTTAATTATATGAGCAAGATATGCGATTTGTACTATTCGATTTTATTATAACTATGATTTGAACGAATATATTTAATTTTAGCAACATGATTTTACAATTTTAACTATGATTTTAACGATTTATATGTGATGTAAACTATTTTATATTTATTTTAATTATGATTTTGAACGATTAACTAGGATCTGATCTTTATTCATTTATTTTAATTGTGAGTTGAAAATCAATATTCATTTTTGCATAAATTTACCTTCCTATAACAAACTAATTTCCATAATATTAGAGAAGACAGATAAATTTCATTTTTATTTAACATCCAGTTAATTAAAATATTCAATCTACTGCTAAGAGATATCAATGGGGGAATTAAAGTTTCGTTAAATAATTTCGGGGAATTTCCCCGTCGCTGCATTCCTCTAATCATTCCGCCGGGTGAAACTTAATAACGAGTCGATGTAGCTCACCTATGGAACAATGAGGCATTATCAAAGGGCTTAATTCATCAAGAATTCGTTAGAACACTTTTACCCAATAGTTTTCTATAGAACTATTCATTATTTTTCCCTGTCGGTTGCATGAATGTGCGATTTTGTGATCCTATATTTATTTTCTTTGAAATTGACGTCAAATTAATTTTATGAATTTCGTCATTCTTTATTATTGTACCATTAGATGGATTTCTTTATCGATATTATGCAATTCACTTTTATTATACTGTTTAAATGAGGTTAGATTTCAAAATAATAATAATGAGGATAAAAAATTATGCTGTAATTATGGAACTGCCAATCAATAATGTTCCACAAGGTTGAATACATCCTTTTTAATATCTTTTTTCACAATACATATATTATTGAATAGATTGTTGTTTTCGAATGCCTGGAATTTTGAGCTAAGTTATTCGGATAGATGTAGAAGATACAGCGTTATCCAATGGGGAGTGGGCCTGGATGGCCTAGTGCTCTAGCGCTCGGCGCCACAGATTTCGGGTCCGAGTCCCGGCATTGCTATGGGTGTTTGAAGTGGTTCGGAATCAACTTTAAGTCGTAGGTCCCTGTCTCATATGATTGTAAAAAGAGCATCACGGAGCCAAGTCAGACTTTACCTAAGGGTACTCCATCCCAACAGAGAAGTTGCCCCCTTTCTTCCATCCATGAGTAGATTACTCATGGGATATCCGTCCTCAATGCAGGACAATGAGGATTAGCCACAACACACACGGAACCCCATGGGAGTAGACTGCATCCACAATTTGTCACTTCAGTTTTGTATGTATACCACCAGGGATGGTGTCAGAGGGTATGCTATTTCCTGTCCTTCTCCACGAGCCTGATGTGAGAACATTCTGGCCTCTAGATTTAACGTAACCATATCTGGAATAGACATGAGAGTTCTGGGTTTCACATCGCTTGTCGAGTTTCAAACTTTCCATCTTAGTTCAAAACACAGTAAAGGGGCAACTCAGCTCTAGGCACAGTGATATGGTGTGGTGTAGTAGTAGTAGTTCAAAACACAGGGCCTGAATGGACGAGTGGCTGGTGCTCGAAGCCACAAGTTTCGGTTTTCAGTAGCGGCGGTGCTATGGATGCATATAGGGGTTCCGGAATATGTTTAAACTGTAAAACCCAGTCTAGTACTATTGTAGAGCGTTGGGCTGGAAACCTTACACCGTAGAAAGCATCTCATGTCCTGAAATTTGCATCGTAGGTAGACTGCCTTGGCCATCAATGGGCTGTTACACCAATTAATAAGAAGAATATTTAATTAATCAATTTTCATTACATATTTGAATAATCTATTAATATATACTAATAAATATATTCTGTTAAATATATATTATAAATAGAGGGTGCCCATAAAGTCTTACTTCTACAATGATTCAATAGCCCATGGTTGGCCATGGCCATCTGCCCACTGGCAGATTCCGAGACATAAATGTTTTTCTTTTTACAGGGTAGGCTTACCAACCCTACCTCGTAAAAAGAAAGCATCTCTCTAAACCCTCTCCCAACGCTCTACAGTCATATTAGACTGCCCTAGCGTTCTAGCGATCGATGCCACACATTTCAGGTTAGTGTCCTGGCGGTGCCATAGTATTTGTAGTGGTTCGAATACACTTTCTCATATGATTGTAGAGTTTCATAACTTCAATCAAACTTCTCCTCCACATCTTTCATAAACTGTATGGGGGCAACTAAGCTGGGCACTGTGGTGTGGTGGTAGTAGTTCAAAACATAACTGGCCAATATAAATTTAATAACGCAAATATAATTTTAACGCAAAAATATAATTTTTTTAAGTTTTATTTTATAATCACTTCAAGAGCCAAACATTATGGCCACCTGTCAATAACGAGTTGGCCCACCTTTGGCGCGAAAACACAGCTTCAACCCGCCTTGGCATGGATTAATACCACCACTTAATACCAGTTAAATACCACTCCACCTTTCGATCACGTGCTCACGTCATCCAGACGAGTTCATTGCAAAATGTAGGGGTGGTCATAATGTTTGGCTCTTGAGTGTATATATTATATGGAAGATTTCTACTTAAAATGTGAAATATAAGATACATTTACTGAGAAGATAGCCTTTCAGCTGGAAAAGATTTCCAGATGCTTTTGAATGCTGAAATATTTTTGAATACTTTTGACATGTTTGACATTTCTGCGTGCTTTTTGAAATGTCATTAGTTTATCGGTACTTATCAATAATATTATTTTTTAATGCAGGTAGTACGCCAGTACTGATGATGATAATATTATTTTTACAATGGCATGGTATGCCAGTACTTGCTAATTTTTTTTTTGCAATAATCAAAATATGGCAGTACAATCGATATCATTATTTTTAGTTTCATAGGTATGACAGTAATATCAATAATACAATTTTCCAACATAATTGGTAGTTAGTACAAAAAATTTACAAAATACCGTTATGCAGTCTTTTTGAGATGTTAATATATACTGTCACAGACATCCTCAAGTCTCGTCTTTCCAACAAGCAAAACTGCAATAACAGAAGATTTGACTTTTGTAATGATTTCGCTTTTATTGAAATGTCATAAGTATACCAGTAATCATTCATAATATTATTTTTACTATGACATAGATATGCCAATAATATCGGTAATATTTTTTCAATATCGTAAATATGCTAATTATTTATATAATATAATTATTTAAATAATTATTTTTATAGTTATTTTTTGTAGTTTTATAGGTATGCCAAGTACTTATCGATAATAATACTTTTAAAATATCATAGTATATCAGTAAATAAAAATGAAAATTCTGTTATGCAGTCTTTGAGATATTCGTGCACATATAGTCACAATCATCCTCAAGTCTTAGTCATGTTTCTATAAGCAAAGATTGTAGTTATAGTATGATTTCACTTAATACTTCTGTGTATTCTTTGTGATGTCATAACGCATGTGGCCGGAAAATTTATCGATAATATTATTTTTTTAAGTGTTAAAGTTTGGCATGCTGTGTACTAATTGATAATATTATTTTTAGAATGATAAACGGTATTTTTAATTGAAAATTGTATGTACTTGTCAATAATATTTTTTAATATCGTAAATATGCCAGTACAATCGATATATCGGCTTTTTGTAGTTTCATAGGTATTGAGCATCTTCTTTTCAATATTATCGGTGAAGCTTCATCATAGGTATGTCAGTGCAGAAAACCAAAAAATTTGTTGTTCAGCCTCGGTTATTCAGATATCATCACGGCCATATTCATCGTTTCTTATGCCAAAAGACTGCAGTAGAGGATTTCGGGCTTCTTTATAATGATTCCTGCTTTTTTTGCGACATCAATGCCAGTACTTATCTATGATATTTTTTTTACAATGACGTGGGGTGTATGCCAATACCAATAGTAATATTTTCTACATTGATATGGGGATGCCAGTACTTGCAGATAATATTTTTTGCAATATCGTACATGCCATGCCAGTGCAAGATATCAAATGATTGTTTTGTAGTTTCATGGGGTATCCCAGCACTTATAATATTATTTCTTTTAATATCATAAATACGCCACTTACAATAACAGTTAGGTATAACTTTTCCATGACATTACAAGTATGCCAGTTTGTTGGATAATAAGTTTTTCTTTGGTAAATGTCTTAAGTAAGCCACGCAACTCAAGTTGACGATATTAATTTTGAAGTTTCAGGTACGCCAATACTTAATGTGATAATTATTTTTTTACGTAACATTTGGTATGCCAGTATTGTTTACAATATTTTTGCCACATCAAATGGCCAGTATAATTTATCATAATATTTTTGCAGTTTCATAGGTAGGGCAGTAGTCATTGATAATACCATATTTGCAATTATTTATATATGCCTATTTTGTTGATAACATTTTTCGGGCAACATCACAAGTATAAGCGCCAGCACAATTGATGTTAGTTATGCAGTTTCGTTTTGTGGTATGGCAAATACTCTATTGATAACACTATTTTTGCAACATCACAGTATGATGCCAGTACAACTGTAATAATAATTTGAAATTTCACAGGTTTGCCAATACTTATATGTATCATTACAGTTTTAATTTTTTTCATGAGTTGAGTTTTCAGCAATCTTTTGAGCTTAATTGCCCCTCGTATTTGAGTCATTTGGGAAAACCCGATATCATATAATATTGGATATATCCTTATGTTAAAACTCGGATGTATCCAATATTATAGAATATATCCTGATATAGGACAGGATATATCCTATATCCACATATAATATTATTAATGCAGAAGTTAACATAAAAAATGTGTAAAATCTTACTTGAACAGTGGACAAGGCAGTTTTATTGTGGCTGGGGAAAATAAATATGAACCTTAGATCTCTGCGCACATTACCATTAATAAATGAGGTTAATTTATAATATTTAGTATACATTATTAGCCATTTCTTTATTTTTACAAAATATCAGTAACGATATGCAAAAAAAGTGTTGAAAATATTCTAAAATTGACCTACTCCTCCTTCAGTTTCACACACTAAAAAGAGTCTGTCTCCTTCGTTATAAGGTCCTATCAAGCTGTGAAACAATTCTCCGTTCTGATCCATTATTATCACCGGCTTCGGTGGCACTGCAAAAAAAAAAAGATTATTTATTAATGGCAGAAGTATTAGCAAATTATATCATATTTGCTTTTAATATTAAAATTAAATATATTTTTATTATTTGAAAGAAATGTATGTAAAAAAAATTGCTGACAATAAATCATTAATGACATAGACTTTTATTTAAAAAAATGTTTTTTCTGGTATTAACTTTGTAAAGTATATTTTTTTTTAATATGAATTAAGATGTCTTGTATTAATTTCCTTTTAATTAATTAATTAAATTTTTATTTATTTTTAAAGTTTTAAATAATTAAAAAATTTTTTTACTTTTAAATTTAATTTTAATTTTTAATTAATTTAATTATTATTTTTCAAGTTTTTTTTTTTAAATAATTAACAAATTTAAAAATTTAAAATTTAAATTTTTAATTATTTAGTTTCATTAAGTCCTTCCATTAATTTTAACTATGCGTCGTTTAAATTTTAATAACTACAAAATTATCTTGAAATTTCTATTGCCATAAATATTTCTTATATTTACGCTAAAATGAAATTCGCTAAAATTTTTCTATGAAAAAACATACTTAGAAAATAAATATAAAATGATAAGAATTTATAGAATAATAAAAACAATGTATGAAAATCAAAACAGTCTTAAACAGCTTAAAAACAAGAAAATTTTGTTTATTTTAAAAGAAATAATTCCTTTCTTTATCCTTTTTCAAAATGGGTTTTAAAAACAATTAGCATGATATTTTAACATGTAATCACTTTATAAATAACTAAAAATAATGAAATTTTTATCTCATTCGAAAAAAATGCAAACCTGTACATTTATAGAATAATATCACAACATGCAGAGATAAAAACAATTTTAAACAGATTATCAGAAGGAAAATGTTGTCTTTACATGAAAAGAGGAAAAAAAATTTCATTCCTTTACTCCCCTTTTTTCAAAATGATGTTAAAACTATTGTTAATTAATAAAACAATACCTTTTTTTCGTTTTATAAAATAACTAAAAATACAGAATTTTTATCTTATTCGAAATGGCAAACCTTAAATAATGTACAAAAAAGCCGAACATATAAGTCGCTTTTCTTTAAAATTCTAATAGTTAAGTCCATTTTAGTGGTATAAGTGATTTATATTTTCAAATGATATATAATTTCAAAATGGCCTGGGTCCTTATCTTAGAGGTACCAAGGATATGTTTAATCCTTGGTACCTCTAACATTAATCTGTCTATCAACCAAAGAGGGGCTATGGCTAAAATAACCCGTCTTTATTCCTTTATATTTTATGTTTAATCCATTTTATCTATAAGCTTTATCTGTTTATCGCCCATAACAAGTAATAAAATGTTAATTAAAAATTTCAACCATATATTTTACATATGTTCCAAACATAGACATGAAATCTATAGGCTACTGCTATCCAATAGCCATAACAGGGCTATGATTCAAATGTTAATTAAAATTTCAAAATTTTCATGTCATATATTTTCCATATGTTTCCATCATAGGACATATTTATAGGCTCTTTATTTCCAAAAAGTCACAACACGTATGGTAGAAACGCTAAATAAATTATTACATGTCATATTTCTTGCACCTAAATTAAACATATATATTTTTACATTACCTTTAGATTTAATAACACATTACATCTAAGTTAAATTTATTTCTTTCGACATATTTCAGTAGACCATAAATAACTTCTTTACATTTATTGAGCCATTTATTTAATGTCCTTTGAATTTTTAATAATCAGGTAAGAAATCAAAATAGCCATTCAATTTTTTTGCTTTGTGATAACTTATTATTAAAAATGCATGGATCTTTAGAACCTAATGAATACCTTTAAAAGAGAAGCATTTTCCAGAAATATCGAGTCTCCATTCATTACCATATCTGAGTTCACGTTACATTACATCTACATGCGAGTTTCAGAATGAAGATAATTACTTATTACAGAAGCAGCGATTGAATTCATAGTATAAAATTTTCGGTAATTACCCTAAGAAATACATTCTTCTTTTTAAATGATATCGCATTTCAGACTTTAAAGGAAGAGTCGATAGCGATAATTTAACGTAAAATACGTACTTGAATTATTTTAATGTCAAGCTGTAGTTAGTTTAATTGACAGAAAAAAATAGGCTTATTTTTGTTTATATATATTTTGGAAATCATATTGAAAATATTAAAGGTATTAACAGTTTTTAAATTTAGATCTCAGAAAAAGAAATTT
>BPLR01006159.1:0-146325 GCA_021605095.1 Caerostris extrusa
TGAATGAATACATTGAACAGATTTTTGAAGTTGAAAGAATATAATAATGTTTTAAAGAATATATTGGAGAGCAATATGCTTTAGAATTATTACATATTACAAGAGTTTTGAAAATTTTGATAAAACTAATATATTAAAAATGAACAATTATATTGAAATTAGAAGAATATATTGAATTCGAAAAAGAAGATATTGAAAAGAATATATTGCAGTTGAACGAATACATTTCATAAACGGAATATATTTAAACATATATATCGTAATTTTCAATGCAAAAATATATCTAAACGAATATAAGACAATAAACCCGCATACACACACACACACACACACACACACACACACACACACATATTGTTTGGCATCTTGAGTGTGTGTATATATATATATATGTATAGTAGTACCCTGGATATATTTAAACATATATTGTGGTTCAATGAATATATCTAAAAAATAATTTCAATATAGTGCTGTCCTTCTTATGATGTAACAGCAAAATTATTAATTAGTCCTCCACAGCGAATACATTAAGTAGTATAATTCAGAATCTGGTGATAATTGAGAACAAATTCTATAAAATTCCTACATAAATCTTCTCCCGCATTAAGTTACATGAAGATGATTTTCAATCCAAAAAATATATGGCGATGCAGATTACCCCAATCTTGAAATTCATTTTGGCATTATAGTATTGTAGTATTGTACCAATGGATATATCTAAACGAATATATTGAAATTAACATATGAAATATTATACTAAAAATTATATATTTATTATACTTTTATATATTTATCGTAATTTTTACTCCAAAATTGTCAATGTAGAAACTTTTAAAACCATAAAAATATAAGGTGCAATAAATGTGTATTCAATAACTATTTTACAGTTCCACCAATGATCTGGATTCCCAACAGCTAGGGGTGTGCCCGGTTGGAACGGATGTCACCTTAGCCTGTAACCTGGAATCCCTTCCCCACAATCGGTAACTTACTGGAACAGAGAGAGGGCGGTACCATGGTGCTGACGAATGATAAGTATAATGAAGCGTGTCCTGCTTTAGAACAAAGGTCTCTACAAATTTTTGCAATGCAACTTTCACCATTCGAAACTTGAAGCCAGAGGACTTCGGCGCATACACTTGCGTGGCCAAAAACTCATTGGGAGAAACTGAAGGAACCATTCGTTTATACGGTAAGAAAAATTTCTTAATTTGATAATGTAAGAATGGGGCCTGATGGCCGAATGGCTCTGGCGTTCGGTACCACAGGTATCGGGTTCAAATCCCGGCTTTGCCCATGGGTGTTGTAGTGGTTCGGAATCCACTTTAAACCGTAGGTCCTGGTCCTAATAGGATCGTAGAGCGCTGCGGGGCATTGTTACTCCGCGTCCGTGGCTTACAATCAAGTTACACGCGCCTCCTGGGTAATGCAAAGTGAGTAACATCGGTGCAGTCCTTATGGCGAAAGATCACGGTCTATTTGTCAGCTGCATTAGAAGAAAAAAATTAATAAATAATGTAAGAATTCTAAATTATATGAATAATTTAGTAAAAGTATTAAATTTTCATCAAATGTGCAGAAATAAATGCTTTTCAAATTCATTAAAAAAATTGATGGTATTGGCGAACACTTTATTTATATTCTTTATTAAATTTCCAATTAACAAGTAATATAAAAAATGTTTTTAAAGTCAATTCCTACTTTTTTTTTTTCACTATCTTGCAGAAAAAGTAATTTATAAATAAAGTTGGAATTTTCCTCTTACATCTAGCGTCATCTATTGGTAAATAAATTCAACTTAAATCTAAAAAAAAAACTAAAATTAATTAATTAAATTTAATTAATGAATTAATATTTGAAAAAAAAACTTTATTATCATCCAAGTGCCATCCACTACAAGTTCAAAAAATGTATTTGAACTTGAGTGGATGAATAAAAAGTATTTTATGAACGATTGAAAATTTAAACAAGATATATATAGGGAGAGTGTGAACTAATGGTGGGAATTTAAAAATATCGCACACTTTCGTTACGCTATTGTATGGTACAGCTATTGTATGTCATTTTATCCTTCATCATTGAGCAACAGCTCCATGTTGGTCAAGGCAGTCACCCTGCTGCCATATTCCTAAACTTTATTTATAGGGTGTAGATTTTGCAGCCCTGTGCCTCACAGTCATATTAGACCTGGAGTCATGGATTCCAAACCATACTTGGTACAGCCGGGGACTCGAAACCTGAACCTGTAACACCGATGCTAGAGCGTTAGTGACTTGGCCATCAGGCCCCATTTTATTTTATTAAAAAACTTAAATTCATATTGTAATAGCTACTACTGTACTTTTTTTTTTTTACACTTAGTGATAAAATAAATTTCCGGTCTGTAGTACTAATAGAAGCTAACTCAATTTCTTGTTGATAGTACGCATTTTATTTAGTGATTGTATCGCGGTATGTTACATAGTATGAAAATGCCTGGCATGGGAAATCTGGTTGCCTAGTAGAAGTTTTTGCAGTATATTTCTCATAGAAGCATGAAGTTAGAAACCGTTTGTCCCTCCATATGATGACATCGTACCGATCTCAATGTAACTCGTACCAATCTCCGTGTAACATATACCGATTTCAATGTAACTCATACAAATCTCCATGTAACTCATACTGGTCTCAATATATCACACAGATTCAACATAAACCACATAGAGATTTATACATCCTCCAATTATTTAAAGCAGTTCACTTTACATAATATTAATATATAAACATTAAATATCAATAAACATCAAAATTAAACATTTTATTATCAACTTATCACTTCCTTTTTTAAAATATGTAGCATGGAATAAATTTTAACTCAAGAAATATAACAATCTTTTAATATTGATTCTTATTGTTTCACTTAATGTAAAATAAAACATTTTAAACATTAAAAATTTAATCTTCGTGATAATTTTTTTTTATATATTTATTCCTTAAAGTTTTAACTTAATCATTCTTACAATATATGGACATGGATAATTTTTTTAGAGCAGCAACATTGAGGGAAAAATTGATTATGCATTAGATTTTGAAAGATTGAAACTTTGAAATTCAATAAAATACTTAAGAAACTTGTATGCAGGGATTATAATTTAGCTCTTTGAGAAAAAAAAAATTGTTAAATAAGATTATTTGAATAAAAGGATTAATCCCAAGGAATTGATCACACTTTTCTTTATTTTTTCTTTGTAGATAGTAAAATCAAAATTCCAATAAAATTTTAATATGCTTTACTTGAGATTGAAAATTAATTTTATAACTGATGTGTAATCTTTTATTGCAAAAACATCCGTATTCGATAACAAATTAAGATAACGTGCAAATTATTTCATGATTTGCACGTGATTTTGCACTTTAACAAACACGTTTATCATGCATATATCTAAAGATATTTTTCTCAAAAGAGAATATGGAATTTTCCTTAAGAATATATTTCCTTATGCGATTAAAATTATCTTATATTTCTTTAAAAATTTAAACTATTCTACTCATTTGACAGAGTGAGTTTGTAATAGTAAGGCATATGTGAATAAGTAATTGACTGTTGAAAATGCAATCTATGAAGAAACTCTTCAACAATTTTTGATATTTGCATAAGGTTAAGGAAGGGCATGAAATGTTTGCAAAAGTAGCTATATGTAAATAATGCACAATAATTACATCTCCTATAAGCAATATAAAAATATATAGCGTATTATCTTCAGCCTTTGTGACGTCAGCATCATTCTATGTCAACTTTTCTCAGCTCACGATTCGAATAGAGGTATTAAGGATATTATAGAAAGTAAAATATTACAACAGTTGAAAATATATCTTGAAAATTTTATAATAGTATTATTTTGATTAAATTTCCTGGATTTTAAAAATGAAGACATTCATTTGAAATTTGCATGCATTAAGGAAGGACATGAAATGCTTGGTAAAAATAACATATTTGTAAAGTAATGTACAAAGCAGTGTCTCCTTTTAAACAACATAACAATAAGGATCATCATAGCTTGTGTTTATACATAATTCCATTTTGTTTTTAGTTTCTACATATAAAAGTAAATCACGTTCTAGCTTAGATTTTTAGCATCATTCTAGTATGTCCACATCGGAGCATTCTCTGTTTTCAGTACCAATCGAGATTTGACGCGTTTGAATCCCAAAATGGAATTGACCGATCCTTTTGAAATTCCGACATCCTCAGCAAGGTCTCTAATTGTAAATCGACGGATTGCTAGCACCAAATCTTTAATTTTTTGACGAACTTCGTCGATTGAAGATGATGTTCGACAGACGGCTCTTCGTCTTCAACGCATTCTCTGCCTTCTTTGAGCTGTTTATACCACTTCACAATCTAATCATTTCTTTTCGATATAAGAATACTCACCGAATGCTTTCTTCAACATTCTATACGCTTCCGCAAACAAAATTTCATGCAAATTATTTGCGCAATTAATTCAGACATTTCAAAATCGTCGAAATCAGTTTTAGCGTCTCACAAAGCCAAGCACCTCCAAAACGTTAATGAATATTTTTGACGTCAAATTTCACTCAGATGTCAAGGACAGTGCCAGCAACCTAAAAAAAAAAAATTGAAATTCCGTAAGCCCCGGAAGTGTAAATTGAAAATTGGTCTTACTTTTTGACCCAGTAGTATATATATATATATATTTTGAGGAAATTTAAAACTGAACATTAATTTTTATAAAAGAAATTAAAGACAATAATGAAATGCAGTGTCATGAATATTATTTCATTTCCTTAATTATAAGGTTAAAATAAGATAAAATAAATAATTATTTTAATATACTAGGTGTATTAGATAATTAAATTTATTAAAGATACGCAAATTTTGCTAAATATTATTTCTGGATTCAGTATTAATAAAAAAATACTCATATTCAAAAGGTCCATAAATGAATGAGGGTTTTTCCTTAGGGGTATATCAGTTATCATTAAACGGTTAAATGGAATTTAAAGGATACTTAAAACTTCCAAGATTCGATTCTGCAATTATATGATACAAAAATAAAGCATATTTTTCTTTTAGCGTAATAATATATATAGTGATATATTAATGAATTAGGCATTTAAGGACCTATTGTAATATCTATAATATATATTTTGGAAATATAGCTTTTCTATTAAGTATTTGTAATAAATTTATTTTGATAGAACTGCAGGAAATAACTAACGGCTGGTTGGCCACCTCTACTCTAAACGTTTGTGGCACTAAAAGTAACAAATTGAAATTGCCAAGGAAATCGTTTGTGTAGTTTTTCAGTCTTTTTTTTCCCATGTACATAGTTAACAATATTATATACTATATAAGCTTTCAGGGCTTTTTATCATCTCTTTAAAATGCAATTGTGTTCCGATTTGTCAGATGATAGCAAAAATATCTAACATTGAATTTGTCAAAAAGTATTGGTTCAGATTCCCATCGAACCTAAGTCTTTTTCTATATCACTAGTGTTATAATTTTTAAACTGATTATTTGCATGAAAGAATTTATGACAAATAGTTTAGATATAAAATTTAAAAGAAAAAATACAATTAATATAATGGAATACTATAGATACATGACCCCGTTTTAGAGATTGATACATAATGATTAGTTGCCTAATGAGACCACGATTTTTTTTTACTATAAGATAATTTAACTTTGGCATTGGATAAAATAAAAAAATGATGTGATTACAAAACATATGTCTTTTATACTAGCATCATTTTTAAAGATGCAACTGAATCATGATAACATAAAGACGTGATGACGAATAATAATAATTTCAGCAACTTCATCACATGGCTAAAATATGTTAGATCCTAAAACTCAGCAATAGAAGTTGAAACTCCTAACTGAAGAATTATGATATGATGCAAACAACTTATGTCAACACAAATACATATATTTCATCTGCAATGAGGAATACATTAATGCAATTTCAGCTAAATATGTATTTGAGGCTGCCATCTTGTGTTGAATGTCTCTCTTGTCTCACAATCTTTGTGTGTATGAGAAACATAATTCTGAAGTGTATTAACGATTCCTTATGTACATGAGCATATATTTGAAAAGAAAAGTCTCATTTCCTCATCAATATACTGAATATTTTACTCTCTTTATACATAATTATGGTGAGGGATAAGAAAATACTAATTCACATAAATAGGGCGTTGAAAAATGTAATAAAATGTTTAGGCTTTTTCATATACTGTTAGTTCATTGCTTATAGAAATACAAAATGTTTCAAATGACAATTCCTTTGTTTAAACCATCATTCTACAATCGGTGGATATATCTGTCAACTCTTCTTCTGTTGATATTAAACAAAAATGACTTGATGCTTCCGTGAATGAATTTCTAATCCAATCGTATTGTTAAGTTTTGGAAAATAAGGACATAATATTTCTTCCAAACTCACCATTTGTCCATAAATGTTCGCCATTAAAATAGTGAACATTTAAAAATGTTCTACTATTTCCTTTATGCAAGTATTTACGAACGGAAGCATTTGCAAATTACCTTCAGCATATTTTTTTTTTCCAAATCTGTAAATTTCTTTTTAAACTCATTCATTTTTGTTTATTATCCCCTTCCTCTTGTATGATAGTATTCAAAATATTTAGTTGCTGAAATTTATCCACCAAACACTGTAACCTTGCAATTAAAAATTAGCATGTAAAATATGTAATATAATGTATTATCTTAACAGTTTTACTACCTAAAGTAATTTAAGTCGACAAAGCTTATTTTACTGATGATAAGACAATTGCAATAAAATGTAGCAAATAGTATATCAAAGGAAATATTCTAAATCCTTGATATATTGAGAAGCGTCCTATCAATAGCTCGTAGCTACTAAATAACATTTCCTTTTACGCGCCTAAACTAAAATTAAACTTAAGTTTAAAGACTGCCTTGCACCATGTAGTTCCTAAAAGGAAACGAGAATACGATGGAAAATAATAGATGTTGAAGATTCACTGTTCGCTTTAAGAGAATTGTTTTCTTTGAAAATCAAGCTCCCAGATCTCTGCTGCCTCCAAGTTAGATTCGACCTGAGCAAACTTTCTTCTTGAAGGGTGGATTAGATCTTCAAAGCTGATGTGTACTCATGGATGGCATTAATAGGTAGAGAGGATGATTCTTACATGAGATACTCACTATAATTGGGTTTTGTACTTTGCTGTAGTAGAGACTTAATACTAGTACGTGATTAGAATCTGGTATTTGAAAGAAAAGCGATTTTAATCTCAGCATCATCTCCTTTGCATCAACGCTGGAAGCATTCTGGATTCTGAAAACATTCCCTTTTGGAAGACTTTGATGTGTGTACCGGAACTTTTTAATTAATGGTGCTGAATTAGTGCTTTGGAAAAGGCACTGGAAATTCCTTGCTCATTAAATGATGAATGAAGAAGCACTGAAATTTATTTGGATTACTGGATGAGCCTTCGTTTCAGCTTTCTGAGATCTGTTAGCAACCTTAGACTGTTTGAAATTGGAAAAAAATATTAAAATAAACTTGTATTCAGTATATTTTAATTTTAATGGACATTAAATGAAGGTAATAATATTTTAAAAATTAATGAATAAATATTTTTATAATACAGCAATTATAAACTTACCCTTTACTCGATACTCATTGTCTTCGAGTACTGCTGTATATTAGAAATAATTTATATATATATATAATAATCAATGAATAATAGACTATACAAAAATTGACATAGTTATTTTTTTTTCTTTTCATAGTTTTATGTTTGCTAATCTAACTTCTTTTATAAAAAGAATAAGAAATGGGTTTTAAGAAGACAATAATTATTACTATTTAAATGCAATCTATAAAAGTTATAAAAATGGAAACAATAAATAGCAAAATTTCTCCATTTGTATTTTATTTTTACAATGACATAAAAAGTTATGGTGTGCAATATTTAAAAAAAGTGTGGTATAAACACTCACTTTTGGAGGACTTTGATGGTTACCGGAAGTTAATAGAATTTAATAATGGAGATCATAATATTTTAAAGTTATTAATTTATTAATTACTTTATATATTAATAATTACTTTTATAATACAAAAATGATAATTTTGCTCTTTCTTTTCCTTTGAGTAATGCTGTATAGTATCAAGAATTTATATAAATAAACAAAGTAAAACAAAGATTCCATGAATAATACACTCCATAAAAATTCATATAACATTGTGTTAATTTTTCCATTTCATAGTTTTATGTTTACTAATCTAACTTTATTTATAAAGAAGAATAAGAAATGTATTTTAGCAAGACAATAATTATTACTATTTAAGTGCAGTCTTTAAAAGTTATAAAAATGGAAACTTAATAAATAGCAAGATTTCTTCACTTTTATTTTATTTTTAACAAAAATAATTTACATTTTTATTAATAATTTTAATTTTTAACATAAAAGCTAGGATGTGCAATATTTAAAAAAAAATATGTGCTATAAACACTCCCTTTGGAGGACTTTGATGTGTACCGGAACTTTTTATTTAATGGTGCTGAATTAGTGCTTTGGAAAAAGACACTGAAAATTCCCTTACTCATTAAATGATAAACGAAGAATCACTGAAATTTGTTTGGATTACTGGATGAGCTTCGTTTCAGCTTCCTGATGATTCGTTCAGCAACCTTTGACTCTTTGTGAGCTGAAAAAAATGTTAAAATAAGCTTGTATTCAGTATAACTTAATTTTAATAGATGTTAAAAAGAAGATAATAATATTTTATAGTTAATATTAAATTAATTATTTTGCATATTAATAATTAATTAATTATATTATTTTATACAATTAAATGATAATATTGCTCTTTCTTTTCCCTTTGAGTACTGCTGTAGAGTATCAATAATTTATATAAATAAACCAAACAAAAAAATTCCAATTCATAATACACTGCATTAAAATTGAAATAACATTGTATTAATTCTTCCTTTTCATAGTTTTATGGTTACTAATCTAACATTCTTTATAGAAGAATAAAAATGTATTTTAAGAAGACAATAATTATTACTATATTTAGTATATTTTAATTTTAATAGATATTAAATGAAAATAATAATATTATTAAAATTCTCATTTAATTACAATTGTATATATATATATATATATATATATATATATATATATCAATTGTATTTGAGGATATTAATTTATTATAAGAGGATTTGAGGGCTGATTTTTTAGAGTTCGGTGTCATGTCCAAGGTTTCGGGCTCGAGTCTTGGTGATTCCATGGATGTTAGTAGTGGTTCGGAATCAACTTTAAACAATAGGCACTGGTCTAGCATGACTGTATATCGTTTGGCATAGGGTTGACAACCCTACTCAATAAAAAAGAAAGCCTGAATCTGCCAGTAGACAAAAGACGACATTGGCCCAGCATAAAGTTGTTGAGCGAATGAAGAAGAATTTATTGTAAAATAATTTCCATTTTACTTGTCAATTTAAATTTGAAAAAAGTTTCACAAAGTCATTAAATTGAAATCTGAATAATTTAAATAATTAAAATTACGTTACTTAGATTCATATGTTATGATGCATAATGACTATGAAATCATGTTTATTTGATATATTCATTTCCTTCAAAACATAAACCTTGATCTTCATATAACATATTAAAACAGCCCGGAAGCTGCCACATGTTATAATCGTAAGCCAAACAGATTTTGGCAATAAATGATACCTCGTGAGTCTTTTCAATTTATTATATTAGCATGGGTATTTAACAAATTTTTTCCAGTTGGTATTTAGCCTCGATGGCGACAGGAGCGAGAGAACAATTAAACTACTAAGAACTACTAAAATTTTAAAGCATCTGCCAAAGTAAGGAGTGAAATTATAAAATTCTTAAAATATTTTTTTCTTATATTTTTAAAGATTCTGGTTGAATAAGTATTGTATAATGTTCATAAACATAAATAATTAAGTATTAATGAATGATAGGAAAGCAAAAATTTAATTATGTAAAATTATGAATTACTGCAATAATTAAATCTACTAATTATGAATAAGGAAATAGAGAACAGGAAAACAGGAATATATATATGTATTAAAAATCAGAAGATCAAAAAAGTATTAAAATATTAGATTTATATTAACAATCATTTAACAAGTTTCATAAAAAAAATAATTTCAAAACAGTGGAAAATATGATGATCAAATTGAGAAGGCCAAAAATAGGAAATAAATTTTAATCAGAAGAAACGTATTATAAAATTAGAAAGTATTAGAGCTGTCTTAACTGCAATTTGACAAGATTCATAAAAGAAATTGCGATTAAATATACATTAAATGCCTATATAAATGTTTTCCTGTTTCTTATTTTTTTGTTTTTATTTGTTAGTTAAGTTATTTTTGTTTAAACTTTACCAGCTTGTTTACAATTCTTGTGATATTTTGCAGTGCTGTTAGAATATACTTGTCATTAATAAAGAATATTTCCATCTTTTTCCTTCATGTATACGTCCCTTTATGATGTATACATCCTATTTGTATAGGACATGGGTTAAAAAACCTCTAGAGCATTTAACATTTAAATACTTTTTTCTTTCTCAGTTTGAGAGGATTTTTTTCCATAGATAGGTGATTTTTTTAAGATATATTACATTTATTTTCATCCCCCAATTCAAATCCTCTTTGTTCGAAGGATCTATTCGTTCGAAAAAATTGTTTCTCGTAGCCCCAACGT
This sequence comes from Caerostris extrusa, assembly GCA_021605095.1. Classification (NCBI taxonomy): domain Eukaryota; kingdom Metazoa; phylum Arthropoda; class Arachnida; order Araneae; family Araneidae; genus Caerostris; species Caerostris extrusa. The sequence continues at coordinate 10,745 of BPLR01006159.1, forward strand.
ATAACTTTGTCATTTTACGGACACTGAAAAATTGTTCCATCCACTCAGTAAACAGGATCCTTTAGTTGGCAGGGAGCCATTTACCGTGACACGCTAACGGAATACAGAATGAAATTCGTCTTACTTCGTCTTCATTCTGTTTGTTTGTTCGACTGCTCTCTTTTGTGGCCACGGATGGATATTGGCTTCGGTCCAGAATTTAAAATTTAACTTCACCCTCATGCTAACTGTTTATACATTGTGGAATTACCTATTTCCCAACTGCTCTAAGAGGTAACGTACTTTTGAAACTCATCTGTGGGTTATTTTAAAAGAATCTAATGTTTACATATTCAGGTTAAATCAGTCGTTTCTGTGTATCATTTTCGCTTTAAATAAACACGTTTGGTAAAAAGTTTTATAACGTTAATATATTAGTTTATTAGCGTTAATATATATTTTATATTTAATATAAACGTTTGGAGTTTTCATTTTATTCAGGATTTGCATGAAAATGTTTGGGATAATAATAAGAACATTTTGGCCTGCTATTGATACAATAAGGTCTAACATAAATCTATTAAGTTAACGTTGATCAGCTTTACGTTAATAAAGTACAATGAAGTTTATATGTATATTACTTGAGATATTGTTTACAAAAATTTGTAACTCTTTTCTTTATAGTTGATATAATTTAAATATTTACTATATTGATTAGTCACACATCCTCCAAATTTTACACCATTAACACCAATACAGAACTTTTTAACATGGTGCCATGAGCTTTGGTTAGCATATCAAAGAGAACAGAAAAGCAGAAATATATATAATACATGTTTTTCTGCTTTCTTTTCTATTTGTTTTATTTAAGTTTTTTTATTTTCTAAAACTTTACCAAAGTGTTTAAACCTTATATTGTTTAGAATAAACTAGTCGTTAATAAAAATATTCCCATTTTTTCTGTCATGTTTCGTTTGTATCGAACACGGGTTTAAAACCTCTAGAGCATTTAACGATTTAAATACTTTTTTCTATCAGTTTGAGAGGATTTATTTCATAGATAGGTCCTAGTTTTTAAGATATATTACATTTATTTTTCATCCCCAATTCCAAATTCCTCTTTGTTCGATGGATCTAGTCGTTCGAAAAAATTGTTTCTTGTAGCCCCAACGTATAACTTTGTCATTTTGCGGACACTGAAAAAATTGCTCCATCCACTCAGTAAACAGGATCCTTTAAGTTGGCAAGGGAGCCATTTACCGTGACACGCTAACGGAATACGAATGAAATTCGTCTTACTTCGTCTTCATTCTGTTTGTTTGTTCGACTGCTCTCTTTGTGGCCGCGGATGGATATTGGCTTCGGTCCAGAATTTAAAATTTAACTTCACCCTCAGCTAACTGCTTATATATTGTGGGAGTTACCTATTTCCCAACAGCTCTGATGCGGTAACGTACTTTTGAAACTCATCTGTGGGTTATTTTAAAAATCTAATGCATGAGTTTATACTACGCATTCAGGTTGCATTCGGTAGTTTCAATTTTAAATTTTACTCGGCTTTAAATAAACACTGTTTTGAATGAAGAAGAAATTTTGCCATGTTATTGATACATTAATAGTATAAACTTATTTAAAAAACAATATTTTTTTTATATACAAAAACAATAAATTTTTATACGTCTTGATTAATAAACAAATTTGTACTTTTTCGTTATTTTTGGTATATTTATAATGATTTGGTATAATTTTGGTATAATATTTAATCATTAGTCAAACATCTCCAAATTTTTAAAACAATAACACCAGTACAGGGATTTTTAACAAGGGTGCTATGCGGTTTTTGTTCAGTATATCTATGGATAAATGAGAAAATTTATTTATATAATGTAAACTATAAAATTATGAAACATGTTATATTAGTACATGCAAAATTATGAAATTCAAGATCAATAGCTTTGCAATAATTAAATCTGAGATAGGAAAGCAGGGATATATATGTTACATTTTTTTTTCTTCCTTTTCTATTTGTTTTATTTCTTAGTTATGTTAGATTGTTTTGTTTAAGCTTTACCAAAGAGTTTAAAAACCTTATGTTGTTAGAATAAACGCGTCGTTAATAAAAATATATCCTCATCATTTTTTCTGTCACGTATGCGTTTGTATCGAACACGAGTTTAAAAACCTCTAGAACATTTAACGATTTAAATACTTTTTTTCTATCAGTTTGAGAGTGAATTTATTTCATAGATAGGTCCCAGTTTTTAAGATATATTACATTTTATTTTCATCCCCTATTCCAAATCCTCTTTGTTCGAAGGATCTAGTCGTTCGAAAAAATTGTTTCTTGTAGCCCCAACGTATAACTTTGTCATTTTGCGGACACTGAAAAATTGTTCCATCCACTCAGTAAACAGGATCCTTTAAGTTGGCAAGGGAGCCATTTACCGTGACACGCTAACGGAATACGAATGAAATTGTCTTACTTCGTCTTCATTCTGTTTGTTTGTTCGACTGCTCTCTTTTGTGGCCGCGGATGGATATTGGCTTCGGTCCAGAATTTAAAATTTAACTTCACCCTCATGCTAACTGCTTATATATTGTGGAATTACCTATTTCCCAGCAGCTCTATTGGTGGTAACGTACTTTTGAAACTCATCTGTGGGTTATTTCGAAGAATCTAATGCATAAGTCTATACACACATTCCGCTTAAATTAGTCGTTTCTGTGTATCCCTTTGTTTTAAATGAATATATTTGCTAATCAATTTTAAATTTTAGTCAGAATTTCGGTAAAACTGTTTTGGATGAAAAAGAAAATTTTGGGATATATTGATTACAAAATTTTTCAATTATAATACTTTAAATATTACGATAACATTAGTCAAACAACCTCCAAATTTTAACCAATAGCCCTGGAACATAAATTTAACAATAAATGAATCATTGAGTTTATGAACCATTATGAGTTTATGAGTTTTGTGTTTGTGGACTATTATGACATGAGTTTTTTTTATGAACCATTTGAGTTTATGAGTTTTATGAGTTTATGAACCATTTGAGTTTATGATATGAGTTGATGAACCATTTGATTATGAGTTTTATGAGTTTATGAACCATTATGAGTTATGAGTTTACCATTATGAGCTTATGGGCTTTATGAGTTTACGAACCATTATGTCTTTATGAGTTTTATGAGTTTATGAAATCATTATGACTTTATTTTTATGAGTTTATGAACCATTATGAATGAAACCATTATGACTTTTTGAGTTTTTAACAAGGGTGCCATGAGTTTTTTCAGCATGTCCATGGACCTAAATGAGAAAATTTCATAATTTTTTTTTTTGAATTTTGACCGAATCTCTAAAAATTAATTAGAGTTCTATAAAGAGTTTTATCTATGTTAATATCTTGGCTAGATTATTTAATCTTTCCATATGAAATAACAAGCTTTTATATTAATTGCATGTTTACTAACAGAAATAACATTTCATAATATAAGCACATGTGAATTACTATACAAAAAACATAATTATTTTATATCACTTAACAGTCATCATTCAGAAAAATTGCTTGCTAGCATTTATCAAATTGCTTACTTGATACGACATTAGCTAATAGCATAATTTTGATATTCCTTATGAATAGCCTGTTCTGTTTGTTAAACTATCCGTTTAAAATTTATATGAAAAATTACAAGAAATAATCCTTTCTAATTGTGATTTTCAAACAATTAACAATTAAAAATAATGGAAATGGTTTACATATCTAACATAGCATGCCTATATTTTCGTCAACACCCCACAATAGTTTGTTCTCTTTTTGAAATGAAAAACAAACATTAGTTTGCATGTTTATTGCTTCACCATACTGTTGAGAAACATTAATAGATAGTTTTGGTTACACAAAAAACATTTTAATACATTTACTGCAAATCACTTCAAATTTACTATATTTACTATAAATGGAAAATTTTTGTATTTATAATCCTTTTGAAACTACTGAAATAAATTAATTTATTATTACAATTTTGAAAACGGTACATTATTAATTAAATTTAGTAAATTTAAAAACATATAAAATTAATTTTTTCCAATACACAGATATTTTATTTAAAAATAATTTGTGCTAGTCATTAATTTAAATATCATTAATAGTTTGAAATACGATTTCTTAAAATGTGTTAGTTTAATAATACTTAAAAAAAGTATAAATTAGTTCTTTCAACTTTTTAAAATTTTATCTGAGGTTAAATAATTATGAGGACATAGTTTCAATATGAAATGATAATAAAAAAAATATATAAATTTTTAAGATATTTAAAGATATAGAAAATCAAAATAAAATATTTTGAACTTCTTTTGAAAAATAAAACTTTCTACACCAAATTTCAATTAAATTTATCTTGAATTAGAATATTCAAGATGATAGGAAAACTGTTTTTTTTTTTTTAAATTAATTTATATATAAATTAAATTTTTAAGATTGAATTAAATGTTCCCCCTCGATATGAAGCCAAATACTAATTTTTCAACAAAATTTAATCATTTTAATTCACTGTTTATCATGATTTTTTTTCTAAACTCAAATTAACCATACTATATAAATAAATGTTTTATAAAATGCTACCATTTTCATCAAAAAATGTTATTTTATATAAGAAAATTTAAAACAGGCATTGCTTTCCAAAATAAATTAATGTATCATTTCTTAAAATTATTTCTCATTTCAAATTAAAAATAGGAAAACATAATTTAATTCCTTCAATTGATTAAAAAATTTATAAACATTACATTTTTAAATTTTTTATTTATTTTGCATAACGCACAAATATTATAAAACATATTAGATTGATATATTTTCTTAACAAGTAATATTAAAAAACATATTTATGTTACCACATATTTTAGGAAAATACTTACACAGATTACAAACTTTTTCCATTAAAATAAACATATGTTATTTTTAACTTAAATATGCGCATATGATAAAGCGATTACCAATCGTTGCATTTAGAGTTTTCATCGCGCATTGACATATAGCAAGAATTCATTTTCCTGTGTAGCATATAAATAGTGTAAGAGCTCTTTTAAAGTCTTGTCAGAGACAAAATACTTTTATACTTTTTATGCAGAGAAAACATCTGCACTGGAAATCTCCTTGATACTCGCCTAAGACTTACTTTCTTGAAATTCTTCTGCGTGTATTTGTGCCGTAAACCAGATTTTAAAAGAAATATATATAAAATAAATGTTTCATATATATATTACGAAAAAGGTACATAAATTTTTACGTATAGTTGTAGAAAGATATAAACTTGTTTGTTTTTAGTAAATCTTAATGAATATAATTATAAAATAACTTTGAATAAATTGCATACATTTTACATACAGTAATGTATGTTAAAAAATTACAAATATATTGCACGTGATTTAATGGCTCATTTATTAATGAATTCTAATGAATTTAACATATGCATCTGGTATTAAATTTATTCCAGTTTTAATCAAGGAGAATTATTATGTAAATACAATAAATTATCTTAGAACAGTGTCGAGTACGATTAGCATAAAAGATGTGATCTGAGTATTTCCTTTTAGTGTGAAAGTAGACAAAAATATTGAAAAAATTAAAGCAATATTGCTCATTCTTAATTTTTTAAAATAATTCTTCATACTAAATTTTTAAGTTAAAATAGATTGAAAATATTTTTATAGAAACACAAACTGATTTATTATTTTTTTGGCAATTAAAAAAAAAGAACGTATACTTATGCTCTACATATTTTAGGAAATGAATTACGCAAAACACAAGGTTTTCCATAAACATACGCATTTACATATTTTTTTTAACTTAAATATACACATATCATAAAGCGAATACCGATCGTTTCATTCAGATTTTTCATAGCACATTGACATAGAGCAAGAAGAATTCATTCTCCTATGTAGCATATAAATAGTGTAAGAGCTCTTTTAAAAGTCTTGTCGGAGACAAAAAATATTCTATACTTTGTACAGAGAAAACATATGCACTGAAATCTCCCTGATACTTGCATAAGACTTGCTTTAAATTCTTCTGCGTGTATTTGTGCTGTAAGCCAGTTAAAAAAAAAAAAATAACTTTTCATATATTTTACGAAACTAAATATATGCAAAAAAGTTTACTATGTTTATTTAATGGTTTATTTATTTGTAAATGATAATGAATCTTACATACACCTGGTATTAAAAAGTGTTCAAGTTTTCTGAAGGTAAATTATTATGTGAATGCAATATATATACTACAACAGTGTCAAGTTCGATTAATATGGAAGATGTTTAATACAAGTGTATCCTTTTAGTGCGAAAGTAGACAAAAACATATTTAAAAACGGAAGCAATATTGCCTATTTTTAATTTTTTTAAAATAATTCTTCATTCTAAATTTTGAAGTTAAAATAGATTGAAATTGTTTTTATATAAACACGAACTGATTTATTATTTTTGGCAATTAAAAGAGCATATACTTATGTTCCACATATTTTAGGAAAAGACTTACACAAAATACAAAAGTTTTCCCATTGACATATTATTTAAACTTAAAAAACACATATATCATAAATATCTTGCCGATCATTTCATTATTTTCCATTGCCCTTTGATATAGAGCAAGAAGTTTTGTTTACTATTCCAGGATCATTTTCGTTCTCCTGTGAAGCATATAAATAGTATAAGAGCTCTTTTAAAGTCTTGTCAGATACAAAATACTTTATACTTTATAAAGAAAACATCTGCACTGAAAATATCCCTGATACTCACATGACTTACTTTCTTGAAATTCTTCTGCATGTGTGTCTGTGCTGTAAGCCAGTTTAAAAATATATATATAAAGTATAATAGTAGTCCATATATTTTACGAAAAAGGCACAGAAGCGTTTAGGTATAGTTGTAGAAAAATATTCACTTATTTGTTTTTTGTAAATTTTAATGAATATATTTATTAAATAACTTTTAATAAATTGTATACATTTTAAATACGGTAATTCATGTTAAAAAATTTCAAATATATTGTTTGTAATTTAATGGTTTATTTATTTGCAAACAATAATGAATTTTACATATACATCTGGTATTAAAAAATTTTCCAGATTTTCTCAAGGTATGTTGTTATGTGAATGCAAAGGATTATCCTACAATAGAGTCGAGTTCGATTAGCATGAAAGATGCTTAATATAAGTATATCCTTTTAATATGAAAGTAAACAAAAAATATTTAAAAAAATGTAAGAAATATTGCCCGTTCTTAAGTTTTTTAAATAAGTCTTCATGCTAAATTTTTAATTTAAAATAGATTTAATTTTTTATATAAATACAAATTGATTTATTGTTGTTTTTTTGGCAATTAAAAACGAACATTATCTCAATATGAATTCCCTTCAATGCTTTAAGACCTTAATTGCTATAGTTTCTACAGGTCCTGATTTAACATCATTATGTATATTTTATAAATGTACGTTCCCTAGTATTTATAAACCAGAGAATGAGATAAAAGTAGTAAATAAAATGCATTTCATTTACTACCTTGTCTCATTCTCATTACTACTTTTGTCTCTTTTAATATATTTTAAACCCTATATTTAAATAATCCATGATTTTTGACTTTACAACACGGATTTTCAAATTAAGATTAAAGAAAATTCAGAATTTTTTTCGTCTAAAATGTGTATATAATTGTTTCAAATGTGTATCTTTATAAAAATTTGTACAAATACAGTAGTTTATAACTGAAAAACTCTCCTTAGTTTTGCTATATAAAGTTTAGAAAATATCACATCATGAAAACTGCAAGAAACAGATATTGAAAATAAAAGTACAAGATTCTTACAAAGGATCAATTGTACCACTATTGAATTTGTCAGTTAAAAATAAACAAAATTCAAAATGACTTTATCGAAGAAAATGTTTTTTCACGTAAAATTTATATCAATTTATACCAAATATAGATGTTTATAATTGAAAAATTACACTTGATTTGTTAAATAAATTTTAGAATTTACCTTTACCATGAAGACTGCAAGAACCAGATATTGAAAAATGTAAAAGTACGAGATTCTTACAAAGGATCAATTGCACCACTATTGAATTTGTCAGTTAAAAATAAACAAAATTCAAAATGACTTTATCGAAGAAAATGTTTTTCACGTAAACATTTATATCAATTTATACCAAATATAGATGTTTATAATTGAAAAATTACACTTGGATTTGTTAACTAAATTTTTTAAATTTACCTTACCATGAAGACTGCAAGAACCAGATATTGAAATGTACGAGATTCTTACAAAGGATAATTGAATTTGTCAGTTAAAAATAAACAAAATTCAAAATGACTTTATCGAAGAAAATGTTTTTTCACGTAAACATTTATATCAATTTATACCAAATATAGATGTTTATTTGTCAGTTAAAAATTTTAGAAACCTTACAAAGACTGCAAGAACCAGATATTGAAATGTAAATACGAGATTCTTTCAATTGCACCACTATTGAATTTGTCAGTTAAAAATAAACAAAATTCAAAAAATGACTTTATCGAAGAAAATGTTTTTCACGTAAACATTTATAACAATTTATACCAAATATAGATGTTTATAATTGAAAAATTACACTTGGATTTGTTAAATTTTAAATACTTTAATTTAGAATTACACTACCTTACCATGAAGACTGCAAGAACCAGATATTGAAATGTAAAAACTAAATAATTCTGTTAAAAATTCAATAGAATCATTGTGATAAATGAAATGCATCAAAACAGGCTGCATAGATTTAAATACTTGTTGACTTTTATTGACTTGACTGGACTTGACTTGTTATTGAATTGTTAAAACACAAAATTAATTTTTCAACTAAAAAAATAAACGAAATTCAAAATGATTTTATCGTCGATATTGTTTTTGGTATGTAAACATTTATATCAATTTATACCAAATAGAGAAGTTTATAATTGAAAGATTATATTTCAATATGTTATATAAAGTATAGAAATTTTCTTACCATGAAAAATGCAAAAAGTATTGAAAAAAATAAAAGTATAAGATTCTGATAAAGAATCAATTGCATCTCTATTTCATTTTCAGAGTTTCTAAAAGTAGAAGAATCTTTTTTTCGTTTATCTCAATGAAGCGGTGTCACCCAAATAAAATACTCAAGGAGCTTAAATCATTTCTACTCTGAATTTTCAATCGGAGAAAGGAACTGTCTCTTTAAGTCTCACTATCTATCAAACGTCTGAATTTGGGGTTTAGAAGAATTGAAAATGGGGTGGGTAGGGCTTTGATGCAAACCAATGATCCACCAGTAGTTTCAATTTCAACAGCACACTACTGTAGCATGCACTTTGGATTATTCTTCCTGGGACATTGAATAGGAAAACTTGAAATTTCTTCCCACGTATATTCCTTACGACTACCCAAGAAAATATATAGCACGGAATAAGTCGGATACAATTTTAGGAGGATACCAACTAGGTTAACAATATTTTTTTTATTTTATTTGGTCAATGTTTTCCAATTTATTTCTGGTATAAGGAATCGAAATCCTACTTGAATTTTCATTCAGTGACTGTGAGTTTGTGAATCTTTTATACAGCGATTTCAAATACAGATTCTATATCACCTAATTTAATATGAATGGGATTTGACATAAAATATACTTTGTATCCCGTTCTATTGGATGTCTATAAGATCTAAATATTTAACGTTCAAAGTGAAAATAAAGAATTCAGCAGTGACATTACAAGTGCGTTTCTGAATTTGTTATAAATTATAAATATATATTTTCAAAACAACTTCATGACCAACATGTATATTATGTTTAGAAACCCAAAAACTGTTTTAAATAGCTTCTGTTGTGTATCCACATATAAAAAATTATAGATTCACTACCACAATCGTATTCATCCCTGTTACGATCATATATAAATCTACATTAATTTACACTAATTGTTAAGTACTGAAATAGATTATGAATGAGATATATGAATCATTTGTAGATAAAATATACTTATTTAATAGTAATATACTAGCATATACTTAAAAGACACTTCAAATAAAAAAGTAGTTAAATTAAAGCTTTACATTGAAAAACTATTTTAATGGAAAGCTTAACATGTATTTATATTAAAAATAAATATTCAAAAAATGATTTGACGTAATCCTCACCATAAAGATTGGATAAAAATCTCCAAGAGGAAAAGATTAAAAATGAGATTTCTGTTTTCATTAATATCATTTTTAGCAGAACTTTGACGTTCACTTATGAAATATACTCCTCTCGTTTGGATTAAAATAATTTCTAGGACGACATTCATTTTCAGGGATGTACAAGCCATGACATCAATGGTTACATGCAGTCCCCTTCATAATATATCAACTTTTTATAAAAATAGTAAAAATATAAATATTAAATATTAAAATATACTTTTTATAAAATAATTTTATATAAAGTATGTAATTGATTAAATTTTATGAATGTGTTTACTTAAATCATGGAATATGAATCATAAATAGATAAATAAAAATTCAAAAATTCGAATAATTTTCCATTTTGTTTTAAATTTCATTATTGACAAAATCAGATAATTTGACAATAACTTGCTAGCCAGAATGTAAGTTCACTATATACATAATTTTTGTTTTATTTTTATAAAATTTATATTCAAAATAGGTTTCATTTTAAAATTACACTGAAAAATAGATGTGTGTTTCCTGTTATATTGTACTTATTTTGCTATATTATATAGAAAATGTATACAAAATTTTGATATTAGTAACATGGTATTCAGTAATTATGAATGATGATGAATAATTAAGATAGTTAAAAAATGAAACAAATTTGCGTGTTAAATCAAAATCATTTATTAGAAAAGAACAATTAAAAAACATTGTAAAAAAATGTATAAGGTCACGAAAGCCCAAGTTTGTAGTTATGTAGTTTATAGTAAATGTATTAAAAATAATTAATTTCTCTAATGATCCTACTAGTTTATTACCTGTGTGCAAACACTATAATTACATTACTTTTTAATGTTCCGTTTTTCGACCAATTAAGCTACTTAGTTTACAAAAAGTGTTTTTATAATAAGCGTAAATTATTAAGGAAATATTCAAAAATTTCCGTACTTCATTTTGCCAGTAGTATCTTATACCTTACATGGCCTTCTGCCACTCATGAGCATCATCTGATTTCTTAGCTGCAAAATATGACTATACTGAGAGAAAAGCCTATGCGACCCAAAGTCATTTGTATAAGCGGGTGATCTTTCTCTTCTTACATATATTTTTTATTATTTGATTTGTTTTACCACCGTTTTTGAATTTTTTTATTTATGAGTTTTTGAATTTAAAATTATTTTTCAGCTGGATTGTTTTTACATAGTTTCAGTATTTTTACACTTTATGTTCAGAATTCTGCAAATATGCACATATTAACTTATCTAATATAGCTATTAATGTTAGCTGTTACAGTTAGCTCCAAGCTCTTATTCACCCAAGATTAATTAACTCAAGGTCATCAGGTTTCTTAAAACCCTTCATTTCTTACTCGTATGCCGTTTGATCTACAGTTTAGTGAGTGCTGCAGGATTGGTTGGAGGATTGATTTTCCAATGATGGCTATCAACACGTTGTATCGCAGAAAGAATTCAATCGGCTTCCTTCATTCCGACTAATCTGACTGTTCTTTACGTTTGTCAATGATTGTTTTAAACTCCTTTTCCATTGCAGTAAGGATATGATAAAAAAATCGTTACTGATCACTTAACACTAGCCATCCGAGCGTAATAGCACCATCAAAAATTACTCCTGAGATGAATTGACTGGAAAAAAAACCCTTAATAATCTCTTGAGATTAATAAATGGTTATTATGGTTTTTAAAAAATGGTTTGCTAAATATATCTAACAGATAAATATAAAGAAAAATTTACGTGCTAAATAAAACTCTTTTCATTTGACGACAAGAGAAGCAACTAAAAAATATAAATTGGTAAGTTCACACAAGATGAGATGTACTTCAGTAGATTACAATCAAATCTTAAGTGATAATTAATTATTTTAATCTGCATTAACACGTATTAAAGAATTGAATTAATGACTTTGGAGCTCTCTTTCTCTGTGTCTACTCACACACACACACATATGTATATATATATATATATATATATATATATATATATATATATATATATACATATGTGTGTGTGTGTGTGTAATATAAATTTGGCGTTAATTTAGTATTCGTCCAGTGTCCTTATTAAGTTTGTGCTTTCCTGTTCTATCCCACTTAATCTTGACATCGAAGTGGCGTTCTTTACTAAGAATTATCAAATTTTTTTGTGTTTATTTGCAAATGTCCACGTCAGAGACTAAAAAATAATTATCAATATTTATTATTCTAAAATATTGATTATAAAATTATTCAAACATATTTATTTTTATATCAGAAATACCTCCGCCATCTTCACCTGCAACATCCCAAGGACCGGAACCTTTGAGACCGAAATCAGAAAAACTTCGTAATGGGCATCCACAAAGCGTGCAGACTAAAACAGAAGAATCAAGTAGGTTTTTATTTTTAATTATTTATTCTAAATTTGGTTCTTTTATCACATTATTAAATCTTAAATTGTTTTTATTTTATATTTTTAAAAGTCAAATACAAACCGTGTAAAAAGCTGCAAGTGAAAGAATATATATATATATATATATATAAATATATATATATATATGGATGCTAATATTTAAATAAATCGAATTCAAATTTTGTTTTGAAATGTTTAGGAATATTAATTTCATAAGTCATAAGTTGTTTGTTGCTGATTTATTCCCTATTATTCTATGTCACCCAAAATGCCCATTTATTTTCTATTCAATATTTTATATTGCTAAAAAGTAATATAAATTATTTAAATTAATTAAAATTCATTAAATTATAATGCTATTTTTAATAAGTTATGTAGGGGAAAATATCAATTAAAATTAAAAATTGAAATTAAACAAATATCGATGAAAAAGTTTTTAATTTATTGTATATAATGAATATTTTATTATTTCTAAACTGTTAAACATTTGCTGTTTTATATATATATATATATATTAATTGTAATATTTTAAAACTGTAACATTAATATTTAAAATAAAATTTTTATTTAATTAAACATAACTTATTAAAGTTACTTAAATTCAATTATGCATCAACTAAGTATATGTCGGTTGATAAAAAAATAAGAACGGTCAATTCATGATTTTACTGTTTAACTGTTAACAACTGTTTATCAAACTGTTGACAACTATTTTGCAAACGGTTTAACTGTTAACAAACTGTTAACAACTTTTTAACAAACTGTTTTACGGACAGTTATTCATAGTTTTTTTTACTGTTTAACAAATATTAATGATTGTAGAACTGTTTCACTCTTAAAACAATATTTAAGTTTCAACATCAGTTATTATATTTGCTCCTTTATAAGCAAATATATAATATTTATAAGCCAATTCTATCAGATTAATAAATGATGAATAAAAAAATACCATTTATTTAACTCATGATAATCTTATTATTTCTAAACTGTCAAAAATTTTCTGTGTTATTGTATAATTTGTTTTTTTAAACTTTATTATTCTAAAATACATTATACATCAACTAGCGATATATCGGTTGTTAAAAAATAAGAATATTCAGTTCAGTGCCAGTTCATCTTTTACTGTTTAACATATGTTAACGATTGTAGAATCGTTTTCACCTTAGAAAAATATTAAATTTTTAAAATCAAATATTGTATTTGTTTCTATATAAAAACTTATATGTTAAAACAGTGATACCAGATTAATAAAATACGATTTATTTAACTCTTCTTTTTAGGCTCTACTGAAGTTCAATACGGACCGTCTCCCTAGCTTCAACGCCAGTAACTTCTCGAGCGAGAATTATTTCCCCCTACAAATTCTAACACGGAACCAGGTGAGGATGAAGAAAAAATACAATCTTACACAGTTCAATTTTTCTTTTTCGCATATTCAGAATGCGCAAAAGAATTTTATCGTAAAGGGTTAACGTCATTCAAAAATACAATGCATCTACTACGAGAGGGGGGGATAGCAGGAAGCACTGAGAGGTGAATAATGTATAGTGTGAAAAGATTTCCTTGTGAAAAGACAGGTTCGAAAAGTGCGTTTCCCCATTCTGAGGGATTGTGTAGGGGGTAGGGGGTAGGGCCTTAAAAGCAAAGAAAGTGAGTATGAAATATGGATAAATCGCTGGTATCTGGGCTTAGAAACTACCTGTTACTTTTTGAAGGAATCATATGCTTTAAGCTTACGAAGATTGTTTTCAGGAAATATGTAGTTTTTTTTTTTCTTTACGTTAAATAGAGTTCGTTTTTATTTGTGTTTTTGAAATTTTGGTAGTTTTTATAGATATTTTACAGTGAATATTCTCTAACAATGATTTATAAAATACATTTATATAACAATAAAATAAAATAATATTAATTTTTTAAAAATAAAAATATTTAAATTTAAAAAAAATTAATATTTTTAAAATATATTTAAATCACATATTTAAATTTGAAAAAATAAACAATATTCAAGTCATATGTTTGAATTTTAAAAATAAAATATATCTAAATCATATGTTTGAATCTTTAAAATATAGAAATATACATTTAAATATATATATATATATTTAAATAATATATTTAAATATTAAAAATAAAATAAAATGTATTTAAATCACACATCTAAATTTTATAAAATAAAAATAAAATATATTTAAATTTAAAAATAAAATATTTAAATATGAAAAGAAATAAAATGTATTTAAATCTATATTTAAATTTTTAAAAATAAAATATTAAATACATCAACTCTATCACTGTAATTGTCATTATCAGATCATACTCAGAACAAAACAAGATCAGCTAAAATTAAAAGGCCAGAATCTTTAATCTTGTTATGATAATATTATAGGGTCAAAATTTAAATTTTATTTTATTATAAATTAATACTAATATTTAGTGATTTTTGCCAGGCCTTATTTTGGAATTTTTAATGAATTATAATGTTATTACATATCAATGAATATAGGAAAGTTGCCACATATTACATAAAAAACTATTTTTATGCATTCAACGTGAAATAGCTTTTATGCATTCTTCTTTTATGCAACATGTCAGGCAGCAAACATCGAATTGGTACATTTGCTCCTTCATTTTAATATCCCTGTATTTACAGATATCAAATTTAATGTATTTCATTTAATATAAATCCTACACATTTAATACTATGTTAAGCAATTTTATAAAAAAAAATTGTTTTCGTTGCGAGCATAATAAATATATTAAACAAGCACAAACTGTCTTTTCCAGGAGCTGATACAACATCCTCAACATCCGAAAAATTAACATCAATGTCTTTGTACTATGTATTATACTTCGTCGTGTGCCAATGGTTTTCCTTTCATGGACTTTCGTGATTAACTCGACTGGATACAATGAACTGACATCCCAAAAGGATAACGTGTATTAAAATCAACACAAGCCGAAGCTGCGAACTGTATCCGTGTACTTAATCATAAGCCAAACTTCAGAACTCTCATTCTGCTTCATCTAATTTCAGATAATCAATGCGGAAATAATTGGAAATTCTTTTTGAAAAAGAAAAAAAAATGAATGTCCATGCTGCATCTGTGCAATGAATCATTTAAATCCCATCGGATATTTTGTGATGGGCTTAAATGATGGAATATTCAGCATTATTATCCCTGAAATTCAATTTGTAGAGAATGGATTATATTAGCGATGTATTAACTTCTAAACATATCTCTCGAGAAATTGAGATATTCATGATGTTCTTATTTGTTGTCCATGGAGCTTTCTCCCTCGCTAAACATTGTATTCCATTGTGTTTAGTTGTAAATCAGCTCAGGGTGAAAATCTCAAGGTGTTTATTTAATAATAAATAATCAAAATTACAGTATAAATATTTTTATTTTTTTAATAAAATATTAACAATTAAAACTTAATTTTTGTCATAGAAGATTAACAAATAAAACTTAATAAATGATTATGGAACACTAACTGAAATATTATCATTGAAAATATTATCAATTATCAGTAACTTCACGATATTATTCCACTCAGTTCTCATTATATTGGTTATCAGTTTTAAATTGACAATGATATTTGAAACCAAATGTGATTCTTGTGCCACATTTTTTTAAAAAAGATTAACAAATAAAATTTAATTTTTATCCTAAAAGATTTCCAAATAAAACTTGATTTTTATCGTAGAAGATTAACAATGGAAACTTTATCATAAAATATTAACAGATAAAACTTAATTTTTATCATAAAAGCTTAACAAATGAAACTTAATTTTTATCATAAAATATTAACAAATAAAACTTAATTTTTATCATAAAATATTAACGAATAAAATTTGATTTTTATCATAAAAGATTAACAATTGCAACTTAATTTTTATCATAATAGATTAACAAATAAACTTTAATTTTTATCATAGACGATTAACAAATAAAACTTAATTTTATCATAAAAGATTAACAAACAAAACTTAAATTTTATCATAAAAGATTAACAAATAAAGCTTAATTTTTATCAGACTGCAAAACCCTGCACAAAAATTAATTTTTTTTATTTATCTTCAGTATAAAATTAAAATAACATATGATTATGGAACACGAAATGAAATATTATATTCTTATTATCATTGAAAATATTATTAATTATCAGAAATTTCAAGATAATGTTCCACTCACTTTTCATTATATTGGTCATCAGTTAAAATTTACAATGATATTTGGTTTCATATGATCCGTGTGTTATGTTTTAAGAAAAATTTTGCGCTTTATAGAAATTGTTTTAATTAGAGTTAATTATAATAATTAATTTATTAATTATGTTTCAAAAATTGTATTGTATTTAAAAAAAATGGAAAATCTTTCAATCAATAATGAAAAGATAACTTCAAATTTTGCGAAAAAGTTTTCATCCTTGAGCCTGATTTCCAAGCCCTGTTTTCTTTAATGGATATCTTAATTATTGTTTATAATTATTAATATTAATGTAATCTCATCCGCAATTGTAATCTCATAATTATTGTAATCTATTGTAATCTCATCCGCTCCTCGCAATCATTGGTGCTTCATATCCTACAGGGTTATACGTGTTGTAAAATGCAGATGATTTTCCAGATAATGTTTGAATAATATTGATCATTGTACCAAAAATGTGACTAATTATTACTCAATTTGACACGAAATAAAACTGACCCTTATTTTGCCAGCCAAATAAATTTAGTAATTTCACTTTATTATAAAAATGGCTAAAATATTAGCAAGGAAATTTAAAATAATTATAACTATAAAATCTAGCAAAAAAAAAAAAAAAAAAAAAAAAAAAAAAAAAAAACTACAAAAGAAATAAATCTGATAAAAAATGTTTTTTTGAAATAAAATTAATTATTTCAAAAAACCTTTTTTTTTAACAAAATTATGTGAAACTTTTTTTGCTTGGTTATTTAAATTTATTTTATAATATTTTGTTTAAAATAATATGCAATATTTTAAGTTGAATATATTGTGAACTTTTATCATAAATAGGATACGTGTTAATTCATAAATGTCTACAAATTTTATGTATATTTAAAAATAATACAATAAATTGAACATAGTCATTAAGCAAATAACTAAGTTTAATTTATCGTAATATCTTCAACAATATAATTAATTAATTTACTTAACATATAATTAACTTACTTTGATCGAAATAGGTTCATATATAATATTAAACCTATTATATTGGGCATATATATTTATTTGTGATATTATTTGAATTTAATAATAAAAAAATAAGAAAAACATTTATTCAATTACACTTTAATGTATAATTCCTTGCAGTTATTTAAATATAAAAGTATCATTGCTGATTGATTAGATGATGCTGAGTAACGATTAACGATTGTGTAATTGTTTAACTGTTATTTGTGGAAAACTTTTATTGCATAAAATATTATACCAAAAGGACAAAAATTGAAAAAAGATATTTATTGATTATCGCTTTATTGGTACAATGACATCTAATTATTGTATATATTTAGTTAAATTAGGTGCCTATCTATCGTTAATTTGCGCGAAGTTGAATCTCTTCATCTAAACATTTATGGTTCAAAATAAAATAATGTGTTTTACTTTTTGCCAATTTATTTTTTGTTTGATGTAAATATTTAACAATCACTGGAAATCGAGCAGTTCCTCAGTAGTACAAACCTCTTAGTATACGAAATTTAAAATCATGGTACATAACGACAAAATTGATGAGCAGTATGAAATGTTATGTTAAAACATATGAAATTATAATCGTCGACAATATTTGTTTCATAATATATTAGATAAGAAGATAAGAAAAGTATTGATTGGATTTTTGATAAGCTTAAAATTGGAGAAATAAATAAAAAAAGGATTTCTAAAATATCCAGAAATAAAGAAAAAAATATTTCTCTTGACATTCATCTTTAAAAAAATTTAAATCAAATAATTTTCGAAAGTTTGAAATATACTATCTCGTTAATGTGTGAATTTATTTATTTATAACAACGTTAACGAGAAAGTTCAATCATTTTATTAAAATTTTATTCAAGTCTTATGTAAATATAAATCGTATAACATTATATTTATTAAATATAATTATTGACAAATTTTTTATTATTTTACATAATTACAAAAAAGGAAAAATATCAAAATATATCTTACTGCTACTCTTCAAATAATCTTTTTGTGATTGCTTGAAAAATGTTTGCTATTATGTTACTTTTTTTTATATTTCTTGCTTTAAAATTTTACTACATAGAACAACCTTGTTTAAACGTATAATAATGTATTGTGTATTTTCTGATAATACATTTTTTCTTTGAGTGTGAAATCATGTAAAAAGCGACTTGAAATCGTGATGTAATGCTAATGTTTGCCTATAATGAATAAAATATTAAAAAATATTTGTCTGGTTTTCTTTACTAAGTTTTAAAGTTTTAATTATTGATTATTTTACATTTAATAATAATTGAAAATTTGGAAAATTTTGTTAGCAAGATCCTTTTTTTTTTTTTACGAACGGATAAAGTAAAAAATTTTTATTCACACATTTTTTTGGAATTTATAAATTTAGAAGGCTGATTAGATGTTGTATTTATGCCAACCTGAGATATTATATTTAAACATAAATTGAGAAAAAAAAATTCTTATAATTCTTGCTCTAAAACATTGGATATACAACTTATTTCACATTATTCTAGGACAATGTTTAAAGAATGGGCATTACAAGAATTCCGGGTGGGATCTGTAGTATTCAGAGAATATATGCCATGATATAAAAATAAATATAGTTACTTTTTTTTTTTTTCTTGACACTTTTCTTGTTCGAGCATAGCTTTCTTTACAAACAACTAACCTTCTGATAGCTTTTTGCACCCTTCACATATAAACCGCCAAGCAGAATTAATGTTCCAAAGAAAGTTGAGAAATTAAGTGTAATAACTTCCATGATTGGCTACCAGAAGCCAACTATGGAAGTCTAGGTTAAAAACTGCTATGTCAGTGTTAAAATTCATGCCAGTATATGTGAAAAAAATCAGTGTTATGTTCAATGTTAAAATTCTTTTCAAATTTTTTTTTTAATATTTAAAAAATTCCATTGCTACTTTTGATACTTTGTCGTCTGTAATTAGTAGGCCGTGGAGTTGACAATCTGGATATAAAAATCTGAGAAGTTATTAGCAGATTTGTCAGAAATTTGCATATAGTATATATTATTCGTAGGTCGTATACTATTATAGTGCGTATAGTATTGTATATAGCATTTATTATATTAGGCTTAATTATTTGTAGATTTTTAAATGTGTCCCTACTTCAAAAGTCTTAAGAACCACAGTAGTTATGCGAGAATTTGCAATAGTTCGTAGCATATAAGAAAAAAGACGTGCAAACCCAAGGGTATAAATGAAATTATCTCATGAAGGATATATATGAGCTGAATAGGATCTGAAGTAGATGACGGTTAAATTTCCAGAGATTTTTAATTCAGAGATACCTTTAGTTGAAGAAAATTAGGTTACATGAAAGCAAACCCAAATTTCTTACAAAGTTGAATATTTCAATTCCTGAAACAAAATCACGTTGAAATTCAAATAAAATAAGAACAATAAAAAGTACAATAACATACAGAAAATTAAGAATCATACTCAAAATAATTTATCACTGTTTCAAAATGATTAATATTTGGTCAAATGTATATTTGATTGCAATATGATGATATGATAAATTAAACTAAAAAGAAATACATTATTAAAATAATTTTAACTATTTTATTTCGTTTATTTATCCATTTATTAATATTCATTATTACTATTTCATTTATTAATATTTTTTAAATATTTTATTTTGTTAGAAACTATCAAGATAAAAATAAACCTTTTTTTTTTTTTGTAACTGCAGTTTTTACAACCATAGTAAATATGTCTACTTAAAATAATAATACAACAGCAAAACTGAAGAGAAAAAAAAGGCAATTTAAGATTATGAGTATTTTAAACTAGCATTATTAAAGTGCCACAAAATTTTATTTTAAAATCAATAACTGAATGAAATGTGTTTTTTTTTTCAATATAAAATGGCGAATGCTTGTTTATGGTTTACAATGGTTAATTTTTTATTATTGAAAAATTTAAATTAACTTTAAATTTAATATATATTTTATTTTAATTAGACATTTTTCATTTAAATTTTTGTCCATAAGAAGGACTTTTAATGAATTATAATTTTTTTTTTTATTTTTAAATTAAAAAACTTACCTGTTTTGGTATGCAAGATAATTAAATATTTAATTAATGTTTAATTTTAATTAAAAACTTACCTTTATTCATGTTATATAGTTTTTACACTATAGCTTCTCATAAACATGTATTCGCATATTACTGAAAGGTTAACAACCGATTAAAAATTTATGGGGAATTATTGCGGAAAAATTCCATGAACATATATTTGTCATTGTTACAAAAAAGAAATAAAGATGGCTGAATACAAAATGCAATAAATCATCTTATGCTAAGTAGAAAAAAAGGCATTTTTAAGCATTGCAGTACGTAAATATTCATCAATTTCAAAAGGGAAAGGACGAAACAAATTGTTTTATTATTTAAAAAAAATGGTTTAAGAGATTGAAAGATAAAATTGTTTAAAAGCAAAAAAAGGATTAGATAATATTGAAATAGTTTAAAAATCTTTTTTTTTTTGTTTTTATTTCAGAGAGAAAATTGATTAAACCCAC
This sequence comes from Caerostris extrusa, assembly GCA_021605095.1. NCBI lineage: Eukaryota > Metazoa > Arthropoda > Arachnida > Araneae > Araneidae > Caerostris > Caerostris extrusa. Next base: position 32,101 of record BPLR01006159.1, read on the forward strand.
ATATTTTGAGGCTTACCAAAAATTATAAATTATTTTTCCCCTTTATTGCGCACCAGTCCAGTGCATTTAAATAAAAAAAAATGTTAATTGAAATAACTGGATACATTTAAAACCACAAAGATTGGAATGCTCAGATTTTAGAAGGGTTTTATTAAATTACTAAGATTTAAGTTTTCATTGTTATGCAATTTTTTGAATAATATTTACATGAAATGGTACTTACTAATGATGAATAAGTTATATACATAGTTCTTTTATAATATATTAAATTACTGATAAATATATATAGGTATATAGGTATAAAGTACCAATACTTTTATCTGAAACAAATATTTTTACATGGATTATAATAACTATTCATATTTACTTAAATTTTCCAAAACAAAGACATTTAATGCTCGTTTATGGGATTTGTTCATTGTTTTTCATCAGCCGCAAGCATGCATTGCTTACAATTTTTTTTATTTTATTTATTTCTAATGGCAAGGCAAAAAAATCAGCCAAAAAAAAAAAATACAAAAGAATAAACAAAAAAAAAAAAAAAAAATGCAAAGTTGACCGGAGTCATTCGCTTAAGATATCTCTCGCATGCCAGTAAAGTGCTGTTTCCGAGTCGCTGCCAAGTACCGCACATTGTTACTTGGTCAATGGTCATCTTATCTGCTGATTTACATAAGGGGCAGCCAGGTTTCGGTAAGATTTTAATGCAATGGAGACTTTCTGCTATTCAGTCACGGTCAGTCAGAAGACGGAACTGGGCGACAGCAAGTTGTCACGGATTGCTGATTATTGTTAAAAGATCTTCAGCTCTCCGATGCTTTGATTTAATTCAAGACTTGGCGAAAATGGAAAACGCCGAGAAGACATGTTGATAAAAGAAATGCCAGTAGCTGCAGAACCACTTTGCTCTTACAAGAACATTGCCCAGGGTGCAAGCAACTGGGATGTGGGCCTGCGTTGCACCCTGCAAACAAAATTATAAATATATGTATGTAAACATTATTATATTTTAAGCTAGACAAAAAAAAAATTCCAGGGTGTAGTCATGAGTCATGAGTTGATCATTATCAGTGTGTTTAACCTTATTGGTATTTCAAAATTTCCGTCTTCATTCTTTCAAAATGACTTTCCAGTCTGATAGATTTAACTTTCCCATCCTTTAAACAGACAAGAAGATTTGTATTCGGCTTAGTTAGTTGAATTCCGATGTATGCACCTTCGCCCATACAAAAAATGGTGCTTCAAGTTTAGATTCGAGGCCTTTTAAGGTTTTTGCTTAAACCTTTTGTTTAAAAGAATAAAATACAAGGAATATTATAGAGAATATATACATACCACTAATACAATTAAAGCTCCTAGTAAGTGATATTAAACTAGCAAGTTCAATATTTAAGTAAATTAAAATTGCTAATTATATAAAGTTTTTACATTGTTAAATTAACGGATTAAATATTTATTTTATAAACAATGTGTAAGATAATCAATATTATAATTCAAATAATAATCTTAAATTATTTACATAACTGGCGTCATGTTGAAGTATTTTTTGTTAAAAATCGCAATTTACAATAACTGTATAAATAAAAACAAATCATTTAGTTTATTTTCATTCATCAGAAAATAAAACATAACACTAAATGTCATTTTAAAATAATGGATCAAATATTTTACCAAACAAATTATCGACTGTAAACAAATTAAATTTCAGCCTGTATTCAAAAAAACATTCGAGTGAGATTATTTTACCCACATAATAGAAGAAATCATGCTGCATAAAGATCGTAGAACGTGTAGTAGATCGTGATAATTATCTTTTTCTTATGTTAAATTGACCGATTAAATATTTATTTTATAAACAATGCATAAGAGGAATCAATATTTTGATCCCAATGATAACCAAAAACAAGTAATCTATATAAAAAATTAAGTCTATTCTACTTCGGTCAACAAAGAAAAAAATTTATTTTAGTTACTTTTCCTTAAATAATTACAATTATTAAATTTAATTAATGAATTAATATTTGAAAAAACCTTATTAACATCAAGTGTCAACCACTAAAATTTAAAAAGAAGTATTTGAATTTGAGTGGATGAACAAAAAGTATTTTACTAACTATTGGAAATTTTAACAAGATTTATAAATATAATTAGGAGAGTGTGAACTAATAGTAGAAATTGAATTATTTACATAACTGTCGCCATGTTGAGGTAATTCCTGTTAAAAATTGCGATTTACGATAACTGTATAAATAAAGAAAAATCATTTAGTTTATTTTCAGTCTCAGAAAATAAAACATAATACTCCATATCATTTTAAAATAATGGGATCAAATATTTTACCAAAGAAATTATCGACTGTAAACAAATTAAATTTCAGGGTTGTGAGATTATTTTACCAACATAATAGAAGAAATTATCATGCTGCATAAAGATCGTAGAAAGGCATAATAATCGAACGATCCTTTTACACCCTTTTTGTTTTTGTTACCCTGTTTACAAGAACAACAATTTGGATAGTTAACTACATTTTGTTATTTCCGATAACAGCCAAAAAAAAAAAAAGTACGAAAAACTCACGCATATATATGTTGTTTTTTATTTTATTATAGATTTTTTTTTATTTTTGATTTTTGTTTCTTGTTAGAAACGAGAAACCAACACCCTCTACGATAATCAATAGAAAGCTTATTGATTAAACGTCCGTAAAAAGGGGAGGAAAGGATACAAGGACAAAAAAGGATAACACTAAAGAATTAAAGAGAGAAAAAAAAATAAACTCACACTCTGTTACTTCTCAATAATAAGAAAGAATAGATAAAAAGAGGAAAAGAATCGAGACATATTCGAGGCAGATTGGTTTTGTAGCAGTCACGATTCATTTTTGTCATTTTTTTGTCGTTCTGTCACACAGTTTGTCGTTCTTTAAGATGTATACAGAATAAAAAAATGGTTACATCCAAATCATTGAATTAACTAGTTTTTTCATTTAATTTTTCTATAAAGTCCTCAGTTAATACAAATGAAAGTATTACATAGACTTTTATTTCCGGGCAATTTCCTGTACATAAAAAAAAAAAAACACCACAAAGGACTATTTTTTTTTCCGTGAAATCGTAATACAATTCTTTTACGTGAGTATGTATTGCATTGTAATGGATCAAGTCCAAATTAAACATAACATAAACTTATACCACTTGCACTGTAGTTTTGGATGCAATTTAAGTTTAATTAATAAGGGGTTAAAACTGATTATTTTTTAATGCTTATACGCTTTTAAATTGCTTCATTTAAATTCTGCTCATTTTGAAAATAAATGCCTTGCTGTAATTTTATTTTTTAAGCAATGAAAAATTATATTTTTTTTTGCATGATTATTAAATAAAATAATTTTAACAGTTGTTAAATATTAATTTGTTAATAAGAAAATATAATTATTGGAAATTCTAAAAAATAATTTGGTATTAATTTAAGTTTATCAGTTTGTTTTATTATTAATTAATATTTTTTATTAACAGTAAAATACATATATCGTATCAAAAACATTTAACAGATTCTGTCATTTTTTTGTATCATAGTACGAATGCAAGCTAATTTAAATATATACATAGTGAAATCTTTAAAATAATGATTAATTTTCAATGATCTAAATTCCCCTTCCTGTTAATACAGCTATCTTTTATTGATAGTTATAATGAGCACATCATAACATGTTGTCATTAAATAAAAGCTCAAAAATAATAATTAAAATAAAACGAATTTATTTTGATTATATTCTTAATTTAGAATATTTGTTGATCATTAATTAAAGATAATTGCATGGTGCTAAAAAAATATTTACAAAAGTGATACTGATTCTTTTAAATTCAAAAGCATTTAAAACAGTGTAAAAGATATTTGTATTATGTCTTAACAAAGATGAAAAACAACTAGGAATACAAGCGAAAAGCAGAATTTTTTTATATATTTTTCTTTTCTTTTAAATAAATTTTATCTTTTCAGAGACGTATAAACATTAAATTAAATGGTTTTTCTTTTCTGTAATTACAAATTTAACAAAAAACATAACCTAAACAAAAAAAAAAGTAATTAGCTCTTTTTTCATAAGGTTCAGTGTATTTTTGCAAATTCTATACAAAGAAGGTTTTTTTTTTTTTTTTTTTTTTTTTTTTTTCCCAAATAAAATTTTCTATATTATTTTCTATTTAATTGGTAGGAATATACTTAGTTCTAGGTATAATGATGAAATGTGGATTAAAGTAAGTATACTAAAATTAAAGTATGTTAACAAATTTTTAACAAATTTGGAACTATATTTATGTTTAAAATATTTTTATTTCCAATGGCAAGTTTACAGTACAACAGATACCATAAAAAATAACTACAAAGACAATATAGAAACAAATGGCATCAATTAATCCATCAACTTGTGTCTGGAAGTCCAATATTGCTTCCATAAAAAAAAACGGGAGGCAGTGTAGAACAGGAAGCAAGATGAGACATATCCATTTCTTCCTGGTTATCGCACAGGGGAGACAGAGAGGGTCAGGAGGCAGTTTAATTATGTGAAGGTTCTTGTAGAGACAATCATGACCACAGAAAACCAGTAGCAATGCCACCAATTTTTTTCTCTAGGCTATTCAGGGTTAACATGAATAGGATCGTACCAGGGTTTGCGGCTGTTTCTAGCGGCATCATCCACAAAAAAATAGCACCTAAGGGTCTTTTTATTTATCATCTCTCTAGTTTTGGGACAATCCACCTGCGTTCCGCTGCAGAACCATAAAGTTCACACTGAGAGCCAGACTGAAAGCCGTTTGTAGATTATTTTGCCATATCAGACGTTGATCGGAGTGCACCGAGAGGAGGTAGATCAACGTTACATTCCAATGTTTAACAAATTTGGAACTTTATTTGTGTTTCAAATATTTTTATTTCCATTGGCAAGTTTACAGTACAACAGATTTCATATAACAAATGGTATCAGTAAATACATCAACTTAAGGCTGACAATCCAATAACGCTTCCATAAAGATTAAGCGGCAGTGCAGAACAGGAAGCAATGTATCAAATATCAATAATTATAATTCAAATGCTTCAATTTTTGGCCTTACTTCTGAATTTGCATGTTAATGTAAAATAATGTCTTCTGGATAAGTGCACAATGCTTTCCATTATGTAAGGATTATGATTTTCTTTTTAACTACTTTCATGAGATTGATTAATATTTCTCGTGTAAGTAATGTTTAGAAAGTAAGGCAGAGTTGTCTTGGTCCATTTAAGTTAGTTGATCTGTTTGTGGAAACTTGTTTTTCTTTAAAATAATTAGATTAATCACTTAGCTGTCATATAATTTAATGAGTTTTGAATATATAGTGCTGTACAATTTCTATATATTATAATTAAGAAAAACACTCGAAAATGCTTCATATATGTTAGGTAGAGGGCACTCTAGGCAACTCTGAACTATTTTACTGAACTGTTAACTGTATCTCCGTGATTCTAATCTAGATCTGAACACTTCGTGGCTGTTTATCTCTATATAAAAAACAACAAATCGCACGAAAATCTTTAATGAAACCTGTTTTCCAAGATTGACTAGTTAATCTTGGTTTCTTCCCATTACTATTCCTTGTTGTCTCTCCACAGAAGTTCTGCCTGATTGATCCAACTATGTCCAAAATGACCTTGTGGTTTCCAAAGGAAATTCTGAAGGTTTCTATTGGTTTCCCAAGGTTTCTCTTTTCCTATCATTTTGTTTGCAATATAATTCCCATTTGGATGCATGGTTTTTCGGTGTAAAACTCAAATTTACAGTACAGAAAAAGCTCGTTTCTGTACGTAAAAGACCTCAATACTCTAAAGAAGTTGCAGTGGATTTTTGTGGAGATATATTGAAAATAATGTGTTTTCTGTAATATTTATATCGATGTAGGAAAATATATATTTCACAATTTATGAAGTATTAGAATGATTCGTAACATTGTTTTGGTGCCATTTTCTTTTTGTAAGTTATTGGGGCCACGAAATTCACTTTATTCTGCAAATATGAGTTGAGAAATTACTACCATTTTCCCCTTTTTATTATTCTTAATTTTCATTGAAAGAGAATTTTGCAACAAGACACTTTATAAACTATTATTTTTCTCAGAACCAAATTTGTACCTATTCTGTTAGTAACCAAACCTTCTAATATACCTCTTATATTAGTAAGATAATAACTACTACATATTTACGTTTATAAAGCCAAACATTTTAGAGCATTTTATGAAGCTAAATATGGGGTGAGCTAAATAATAGCTAAATATTAGTTCTTATATATGAACTAATTAATCGTAAAAAAAATGGTATTTTTCGGTCATAAATAGTAAATAGCCAATTATCTCTATAGAATGTTTTTTATTTTTTTAGTTTATACTTTTAAGTCCATAAAAATTTTTTTTAAATGATATAAATTATGCTTTTTTGTAAATGAGGTGGTTTTTTCTGAAATGTATCCTAGATTATGGTTTATTGTGCCATCGACAATATGAAAAAATATGGTGTTGGATAAATATGCAGACGGCTAACCAAAAAAAAAAAAAAAAAAAAATGAAATTTCAGCTGATCCAAGACATTTTTTTCTCATCTATTTTCCTTAACGGAGAAATTCCGAGCAGCCAAATTGCCATTAAAATTTTAGCAAACTCATCATCTAAAATTTAAATTTTTGCCTTAAAAAAGAATTTCTCTTGCAGGTTCATCTTTTAGTCAAAAAATAAAATGGCACAAAAATATAAGACCAGCACAGCAGGTAAGACTAATGGAATACTGAATGAAAAAAAAATATTCTACCTACAAATAAGGTTACTAGATTAATGATTATCCTAGTAGGCGTCTAGGTTATTACTTTACAGTAATTTGATTAAAAAAATATTCCACCCATTTCACCTGCTTCGCAAGATTTCATGGCAACATGTTTCAAAATTACAAGAATATATATATATTTTATTTTGACTTAGATATATTTGGCTTCATATTTATCATTATTAAGTAAACAAAAAAATACAAATTTAACAAATTTTTACAAATCCCAATAAAACAAAAGCAGTTATTTCATTTTAAAACACATTTTTACCTTCATCAAAGCAGAAGATTCTGTAGAAAAATAACAAAAAAAAAAATTATAAAGTTGATTTATAACACAGTAATATTAGCTGGAAAGAAATTGCAAAATTTTAAAGAGCACGAGTTTTTAAATCAGGGATCGTTCTAGAGAGAACTGATTGCATCTTCCCTGGCACTGCATCAGTCAGAGTTTCATGTGTGCGCTACGTATAGGCCCTTCGAGTCCTGTTTTCGGTCAAAGACGCCGCCATTCTTTTTGTAGGAATAACACTCTTGGGGAACATTACATACGCCGTTCGATAGCGACCACTTGATTAACACAGCCGCAGATTATTTCTTTTGAACCTCTTTTTTTTTATTTTTTCATTCTTGATCTTGTGATGTAGCATTTGGGCAAATCGAGACAAGTAAGAACATTAAGCTAGATAGGCTACTGCAATTCATCACAATTTATTCGATTCAGATATTCCAAGTTTACGAAGTTATGTGTTATTAGCAATTAAAATTTGCATCATTTTAAAGAAAGCAATTTTTACCGTATGATGCATACATTTTATTGTTATCGCATTTATAGTATACATACATACGTTGCATAAATGTAGACATACATTTTATTGGTGTCTAACTTATGTATGCATAGCGATGACAGGAAGACGTTGTCGGATTTAGGGGTAATTTTTTCATATTAACGCGTCGTATGGAGAAAACTAGGCAAAATTCTTCCAGACAATCTGAATATTTATACTTTATTTAAGTTGCCGCAATCGTCGAATATCATCGTTTAAAATTTGCATCAAATAAAGACCAATTTTTGCCATAAGATACATACATTTTATTGTATCGGTGTCCAACTCATGTATGTAAAGTGACTCAAGAAAGAACGTTAAGCGAGACAGGCTACTTCAATTCATTAGAATTTAATTAATGCATGCTTACGAATCGCTAAGTTATGTATTATTAGCAATAAAAATTTGCTTCAATTTAAAGAAAAAAATTTTACCATAAGATGCATACATTTTATTGATATCGGTAAGAAACTTATGTATGTAAAGCGATGATAGGAAGATGTTGTCTCCCTGTAGTTTTAGACTGCCTGATTGGCCAATTGGCTAGCACTCTTGCCTTTGGTACGACAGGCACCATGTTTGAATCCTGGCTGTGACATGGATGTTTGTTAGTGGTTCAGAAGCCACTTTAAACTGTAGTTCCTAGCCTAATTAGCCCTAGTGCGCAAAAGATGACCGTAGTGCGACAAACTAAACCTGGCAGTTTTAAAAATAATTTCCGTATATTTAAGCATCGTGTGGAGAAAACCAGGTAATCTCTAAAAAGCAACCTAAATATTTATGCTTTACACAAGTTATCACAATCGTCGAATCTCATCGCTTAAAATTGGTATGAAATAAAAAAAAAAAACAATTTAAGTAATATATAAAATTATAAAATAACATATATTAATATATATAATATATTAATACAACATGCGTATATGCCATTTTTATATGTTATGCGCTATGCTAATGTTTATTTTTTAAAATAATAAACATTATCAATTAAATTTTCTTTCAACTATTATTAAACATTTATTGAACATCATTATAGTGGTCTCTGCTACTTGTAATTTATTGTTGAAAACAGCAATAAAAGTCAAATAATAAAGTAAAGCGAGGTTCAAAGACATTATTTTTTATCATTGTTAATAAACCAATAAATAAAAATGTAAAGACAATGTGCAAAAACCCAATAAAACCAAACCAGTCATTTTATTATAAAACACATTTTTACCTTCATCAAAGCAGAACATTCTGCAGAAAAATAACCAAATTCATGAAGCAAAAAAAAATATCAAGTTGATTTATATCACAGTGATATTAGCTGGAAAGGAATTGCAAACATTTTAAAGCTCATGCGTTTTTAAATCAGGAATCGTTCTAGCGAGGACTGATTGCATCTTCCCCGGCGCTGCATCGGTCAGCGTTTCGTTTGGGCCCTACGTATGGAACTTTCGAGTCCTGTTTTCGGTCAAAGACGCCGCCATTCTTTTGTAGGAATAACACTAAATTAAATTAGTTGAAAGAAAATTTAATTTAGTGTTATTCCTACAAAAAGAATTAATTATTAAACATTTATTGAGCATCATTATTGTGGTCTCGGCTACTTGTTATTTATTGTTCAAAGCAGCAATAAGTGCCAAGTAATAAATAAAAGCGAGGTTAAAACATTATAATTATCATTGTTAAGCAAACGAATAAATGTAAAATGTAATGGCAATTCAAACAAGCCCATTAAAAACTCAAGCAGTTATTTTATTATAAAACAGATTTTTATCTTCATCAAAGCAGAAGATTCCGCAGAAAAATAACCAAAAAAAATATTAAGTTGATTTATATCATAGTGATATTAGCTGGAAATGAATAGCAAAACATTTTAAAGCGTATGAGTTTTTAAATCAGGCATCGTTCTAGAGAGAACTGATTGCATCTTCCATTCCCTTCCTAGGCACTGCATCAGTCAGAGTTTCATTTGCGCCCTATGTATGGGCCCTTCGAGTCCTGTTTTCGGTCAAAGACGCCGCCATTCTTTTTGTAGGAATAACACTCTTGGGGAACATTACATACCCCGTTCGATAGCGACCACTTGATTAACACAGCCGCAGATTATTTCTTTGAACCTCTGTTTTCCTTTCTTGATCTTGAGTTATTGCATTTGGGCAAATCGAGTCAATTAAGAACATTAAGCGAGACAGCCTACTTAACTTTATTACATTTTATTCGATCTAGATATTGCAAGTTTACGAATCGCTAAGTTATGTATTATTAGCAATTAAATTTTTCACCATTTTAAAGAAAGCAATTTTTACCGTAAGATGCATACATTTTATTGGTATCGCATATATTGCATGCATACATACGTTGCATACATTAATTTTTTTGGTGTCCAACTTATGTATGTATAGCGATTACAGGAACACGTTGTCGAATTTAGGGTCGTGTGGAGAAAACTAGGTAAACAACTATCAGGCAATCTGAATATTTATGCTTCACATAAGTTGCCGTAATCATCGAAAATTATCGTTTAAAATTTGCATTAAATAAAGAGAGCAATTTTGCCGTAAGATACATATATTTCATTGATATTGGTGTCCAACTTATGTATGTAAAGCGGGTCGAGTAAGAACATTAACCGAGATAGGATACTTCAATTCATCAGAATTTATTCGATTCAGATATTGCAAGTTTACGATTCGGTAATTTAGGTATTATTTGTAATTAAAATTTGCATCGATTTAAAAAAGCAATTTTATCATAAGATGCATACATTTTAATGGTATCGGTATACAAGTTATCTATGTAAATCGAGGAAAGGAAGATCTTGTCTCACGGGAGTTTTTTAAGATACTTTCCGTAAATTTAAGCATCGTGTAGAGAAAACCAGGTAAGCTCCGACCAGACAATTTGGATACGTATGCGTTACATAAGTTATGACAATCGTCGAATCTCATTGTTTAAAATTTGCATCAAATAAATAAAACAATTTTAGTAAAATATATTAAAATAACATGTATTTATATATAGAATATATTAATACAGCATGCCTATAAGTCATGTATATGTCATTCGCCATGCTACTGTTCATTTTTTTAATAATAAACATTATCTATTATTAAAGATCATTATGGTGATCTCTGCCCCTTGTTATTTATTTTCAAAGAAGAAATAAATGCCAAATAATAAATTAAAGACAGGTTAAAAAACATGATATTTATCATTGTTAAGTAAACCTATAAATAAAAATTTAGCGAAAATTCATAGAAACACATTAAAACCAAATAAGTCGTTTTGTTATAAAAAAAATTTTTACCTTCATCAAAGCAGAAAATTCTGCAGAAAAATAACCAAATTCATGAAGCCAAATAAATATTAAGTTGATTTATATCACAGTGATATTAGCTGGAAAGGAAATGCAAACATTTAAGTGTAAGAATTTTTAAATTAAGGATCATTCTAGCGAGAACTGATTGCATCTGCCCTGGCACTGCAACAGTCAGCGTTTCATTTGTGCCCTACGTATGGGCCCTTCGAGTCCTGTTCTCGGTCAAAGACGCCGCCATTCTTTTTGTAGAAATAACACTCTTGGGGAACATTACATACCCCCGTTCGATAGCGACCACTTGATTAACACAGCCGCAGATTATTTCTTTGAACCGCTTTTTTTTTTTCTTTCTTTCTTAATCTTGTGATGTAGCATTTGGGCAAATCGAGTCAAGTAAGAGCATTAAGTGATACAGCCTACTTCCTTTTATCAAATTTTATTCGATCTAGATATTACAACTTTACGAATCGCTAAGTTATGTATCATTAGCAATTAAAATTTGCATCAATTTAAAAATAAAGTAATTTTACCGTTTGATGGATACATTTTATTCGTATCGATGTCAAACTTATGCATGTAAAACGATGAGAGGAGGATATTGTTGACCAGAAGGATTTCAGATCTGCTTTCCGCACATTTACGTGTCATGTGGAGAAAATCAGAAAAACTCCTACCTGGCAACCTGAATATTTATGTTTTACACAAGTTGTCTCAATCATCTATTCTCATGATTTTTATAAACAAGGGTTGAAAAGTATACCACCAGTGCATTCGAATTTAATCCCTTCTTCTTATTAGCTGCCCACTTTATTAATGGACACAAAACATTCTTGTTAGAGATATTATCCTATGTATTTAAAAATATATTCTACTGAATCAGACATCCTAAATCAGAAATTTGCTCTTAAAGATAAATTATATTAAATATTATACTTAAAAAGTAAATAATTTAAAAATATATAATATTTGATATATAATGAATATCGAGGTGAGACGTTTTACACACGTTGTCATTATCACCATCTATTGTATTTGCTTCTGATAGCAACGATTGAGACGAAGCCACCAGGTTATTCAAATGTGGGCTTATCTACACGATAGTTGAATGTTTCCCCTGGGCTATGTGTTAGGCGACATACATCATTTGTAATATATTTCTTTAAAAAGAAATTAGTTTAGTTAAAAATAAGTATTATTAATTGCCTGTGGTACCAAAGGCCATACACTAGCCAATTGGTAATCAGGACGCTGATGACTGAGAAGTGTCTTTAACAAATAAATCATTTTGTAATTTTCTGCTCTATTGTATTGGATTTTAGACATATCAGTTCTTTTTAGACATATCAGTTCTTTTTAGATCTACACGATAGTTGAATGTTTCCCCTGGACTATGTGTTAGGCGACATACATCATTTGTAATATATTTCTTTAAAAGAAATTAGTTTAGTTAAAAATAAGTATTGTTAATTGCCTGTGGTACCAAAGGCCATAACACTAGCCAATTGGTAATCAGGACGCTGATGCTTGAGAAGAGTCTTTAACAAATAAATCATTTTGTAATTTTCTGCTACATTGTATTTCATTTTAGACATATCAGTTCTTTTTTTTAAACATTCACATTCAGTTCATTTTAGACAGTCATTCCAAAACTCTTCTACTGGAATACTGTTTTCCTTTTTTTTTATCATTTCTCTATTCGAGCCATGTCATTTCTGAATAGTTTTGAAAACACTTGTTTCGCTAAATTATTGTGCCACCTACTCGATATTTCTTATACCATTGCTTATTGCTTATGTAAAGAATAGTGACATAAATTTTGAAATGTTTTTAATTTTCATTTGAGTGATCATTGTATGTATATACAAATTTTAGAAACGTGCGCAAATATCTTATAAAATAAAATGAAAAAGGGAATATTTTATTTCTCTAGGCGAATAATATGACAAATCTTTCCACAACCATGATGATGCATAAGTTTTTATAAAAGCTGAATATTTATCTCTTGAAATCAGGGTGGATAATCGAAAAAAATGTAAAACAAATTTATTAATATATTTCGACGCATGACTTTTGACTGTTCTCCTTAATTTTGAGCACTATGCATTTGTTTGACCTTAACTAATGAATTTAGAAGTATTTGTGAAATAAATTCCATGAATTTCATTGAACTCATATATCTAGAAAAAAATTGGCTCATGAGTTTTATGTATTTTTTCGAATCAGTATTTGATGATTTTTTTGCATAAAGTGATTTTTACAACGTTAAAAGTGTTGTATTTGCACTAACTTAAAAAAAATTTATTGTTCCCAAGTTTGTTTTTTGTGAGGAAAAAGGTTTTGAAGAAATTTTTAATATTAGAAATGTATGCTTTGAGTTACTTTCTTATAATCTAAGATCTATATTTTATTTTCAAAGAAGTCACCACAAAATATCTGGTTTCACAAATGTAGGATGTTAAAGTTGGTAATAGTATACGAAATGTTCTAGTTTTTAATGCTGAAAGCTCAGATTCCCCCTGCCCCTACATCAAAGAAGGATTTATTCTTAAATTGTATTTTGATCTTTCAAATTGCTGTGAAGTCTATGAAAAGTTCTTCGGCAATTGAAAGATCGTGGCGTGTATTAAGAAATAGATCTTTAATTCACCGTAACTAATTATCAAATTATCATCAGAAAAAGAAGGACTTTTTAACGTACTTACTCTGAAGCGTTTCAAATGTCGTTTAAGTTTTTAGGTCTCATGATGTCTGCTCCAAACGTTTTGAGCAAATTGTACACATAAACTTTATTCTTCATTTACTTCAGTACAGGTAAACTCAAAATTTAAGTATTCTTCAGAATATTTTCTTTTTGGGAACCATGCTCGTCTGGCCATTTGTTGATGTTTCATTATCGTCTAATGCTGGCTTGCGCTTGCTTAAATATTTATCCATTATTCTGTATAAATCTTCTGCGGCGAATATTTAAAAACGTGAATTGTAAGTAACACTTAATTTATACCATGCACATTTACGACAGATTCGATAGTGATAGGAAACTGTAACAGAACTTACTTAACTTACTTTATTTAGAAAACTTACCAGAGAGAATCTACATTTATTTTTTGTCATTCAAATAACCATGTAATAATTGAACTTGGTTGGTGTGCTTATGTCATCATCACTAATTTTTTTTTTTCATGGAGTGGATGGGATAATGAAACACTAGAATATATCTGTGGCTGTTGAATATGGTTCATTTTCTTGCAATATATACTTCAGAATTTAACAAATACTGTAGAGGTCTGAATGGCAGAGTGTATGGTTTTCTGGTGCTCGGTACCACAGGTATCGATTTTGAGTCTCGAGGGTGCCATGGATGTTTGTAGTGATTCGGAATCCATTTTAAACCGTAGGTTCCAATCTAATAGGATCATAGAGCGTTGTCTTGATTTTTTCAGTCTTCAGCCCTCGTAGTTCCTCACTAAATTGAAGCTGCATATTACCCTTAGCCATGGTGCAGTCGCCTGCGATGGTGTCCTCTGAACCTCGTGTAGACTTTCTTGCATCAGGGACATTAGTAAGAACAGCAGCTCCTTACGAATTGGGAAAAATAGTGCGTCTTGTTTTTAAAATGAAAAAATTTTGTTGGTAGCAACAATTAATTTCGCTGGAGTAGATAGCAGTAGCACAATATTCAAATAAATCCTTAACAATAATAATAGAAGATTTGCAGCTTAAAAAGAAATTTAAAAAATATATTTATTGTTTTTTTGATGGGGTTGATGAATGAACACTGAAAATGGTGTTTAAGAACAATTTATAAAGTATTGTATTTCTTTAATTCTACACTTCACCTCGTGCCTAAGGCTGCAGTGCCCTACCGTACCTATCCAACCAGTTATAACTTTGGCAATGAAACAACGGCTTTCCTGCACCAGGGGCTTTAGTAACAACACAAATATTGTAGAATATTACAACATATTCGTATTATTTTATTCCCCCTTGATAAAATTATACTCTTGAAAAATAATCGATAAATAGACAACTCTTGTATCAAATAGAATATCATTAATTTACAAAATTCCGAAAAAGCATTTAAATAATTGAACATCCCAAGAAATTATTATATCTCAAATTTTATGTGAATTTCTCTGAACTCATACTTTCATATTAAATAATAATGTATTATTATATGCCCCAGAGAATGAACACTGTTATAATATTTACAGACCATGTCATACCATATTTTCATAACATAATTACAATTATTCATTCTTTCTGTATTGCATATCTTTCGTTCCGCTTATGTTTATATTAGTTACATAGTAGGGTGGAGCACGAAATATTTTTTTTTTCCTATTATTTTCCCACTGACTAGGATATGTTGCGAAAACGTTTCAGAAGTACACGTAAAATATTTCAAATCAGGTAATAAATATCTCACGATTCCACTTTGGGTTCTGAATATGCGAAATTAACTCAAAATTATGTAAACTTGCTATTTTCAATGAATTTTATAATTTTAGATTTCTTCTTCCAGCTATAAGAGAAAAGGGGAAACATCATACATTTAAATGCAAAAATTTAGAGTAATCAGTAAATATCTTCTAGTTCGACTTTTAAGTTTTTAAATCGGCAATATCTGGCACTGACTAACACACAACTGACTTACTCATACCTGAGGAACACAGCAGGGCAGAAGGGAAGATCGGAATCAAAGTAGACGAGAAAAGCGGAAGGTGTATCATGTAAGTCAGAGGGGTACTGGCAGTAGAAAGTACCATGTGTGGATCATGAGTGTAGATTAATTCTTTAATTTGTAAATTGAATAAATCATTAAAATTGCAAATATCTAACGCAGTTTTTTTCAGTCTAAAAAACCAACGTCAATATGGAGCACGACAAGTCTCATAATGTATTTTTATGTATCTTAAGATTCAATATACTTCTTTACACAATTGAAAGTTATTTTCCAGTTAAATTTGTTTTTATATATAGCTTTTACCAACTCATCTTTTTAAACCGGTAGTATATTACATACTTCTGGATATCGATCTTGAAGTTAAAGGAAATTACTGTAATTATTACAAATGCACTTTAATTAACAAAGATAACTTCAATGATTATTAAAAGGGTAATCTAATTAACAAAGATAGTTTTAATAATTATTACAAATATAACTTTAATGATTATTACAAAGATAATTAATTAAAAAGTTAATTTAAACAGTTATTGCTAACTCCCCGACACTACAGTTCATATTTGACCATGGCTAGCTTTCTATTGGCAGATTCCGCGACAGGTTCGATTTGGTTTGTCGTTTTACGGTAACTTTGGGCACAATTTAGACTAATTAGACCGGGATCTTCTGTTTACCGTTTATTCCGAACCACTAATGATCATCCTTGACACCTCCAGTATTCGAACCTGAAGTCTGTGACATCAAAGGACAGAGCGCGAGTCAGTTGGCTATCAGACAGTTTCCGCGATAGCTCCACTCTCCACAGTCATATTAGGCCGTGACTTGTGTATTAAAGTGGATTCCGCACCACTACTGGAATCGATGGCACGGCCAGGACTCGAACCCAAAATCACACGTTGGCCACTCGGTCATCAAGGCCCCAATAACTATTTCTAAAGCTAATTTAATTAGCAAAGATAATTTCAATAATTATTACAAATGAAATTTAATTAACTGAGATAATTTCAATAATTATTGCGTTATTTATATATTTTTCAATATATGACATCAAAATGAATATATCATCACAATATTCCATTGTATATTTTACGTCAATGAAGTAAGAATATTTACGAATGATAAATTGTATTTCTTTAGCACATTTATTTATTTAGTTTTGTTTTTAATTCGCTTAGCTCACCAAATTTTACATCGAACATGGGCATCAAAGAAAAAAAAAAATTATTTTGGAAAGATGCACTTTAATCGTCCACTGTAACAAGGTTATATTTTATATATTTCTTTTTAAGACCTTGCAATTAAAAAGAACAATATTCGGTTGTTTTCAGATGTCATGAGAAAAACAAATTTGATAAAAAAAAAATAAATATTTTGTTACTTTCATTTTTTTAATTTATAAAATGAGAGTTGAGTTTATTCCTTCATTTATTTTAAAATAGCAAAAATTATTTTTCTTTTAATTTTATTTTGTTACGACATAAGCATATATATATATATATATACAGATAAAAAAAAAAAGTAATACGAAACCGAGGTTAGTAAAACGAAATTGAGGTTGAATTTTCAAGACTATGATGACAGAAAATAATTTTATAAAATGAAATTAGGAATAAATTCAATATAAGGTGTTTATATATCAAAGGATATAACTTTTTCAAATCAATAACTAATTTTTGTTGCTCTTCATGTAAGCAAATTAGTTATTTGGTTTTTATAAAGTAATATTTAAATAGAAAACCTATTATCTATACGTGAATTTTTCAAAAAAAATATTTAAAAAAATTCAAATAAAATTTGAATAGATGCAATTTTAAATAAAATTATTTAATGCATTATTTCCAGGTATCAACATGATAAATTATTATTTTGCTTTTTAGGTTCTTAATTATTATGCCCATTTTAAATAAAATCTTTAATTTATTTTTATGATTACCACTATTATAATTTGAATTTCTGCGTTTTAGTCATAATTTTAATAAATTAATTGAAAGATTAAAAAAATAATAATAATAATTTTCGAAAGCATAAAGTCGAAACCTAAAGCTTTTTTTATTCCAATATTTCAAATTATTATTTTTTTTATTTTCAGCATTTTTATTACAACATAATTTTTAAAACAAAAATTAAAATTTGTGAACATCATTAGATAGTACAAGTACTTAAATTGTTGTTCTTAGAACTCTCTTGAATGGTGAGATATCATCCTTTAAATATTTTCTGCATCAATATGGTTATTAAGTATCATTCATCATTATTATTAAGTATCATTCATCATTATTTAAGTATCATTCTTCATTATTATTAAGTATCACTCATCATTATTATTAAGTATCATTATTTAAGTATCATTCATCATTATCATTCATCATTATTATTTAAGTATCATTATTTAAGTATCATTCATCATTTATTGAAAGTATTCATTATTATTAAGTATCATTATTTATTATTAAGTATCATTCATCATTATTATTATCATTATTTAAGTATCATTCATCATTATTATTGTCATTTAAGTATCATTCATCATTATTATTAAGTATCATTATTATTATCATTTAAGTATCATTCATTATTATAATTAAGTATCATTCTTCTCACATTATGTTTGTCGGATTATTTATACTGTACTGAAACACATTTATATCTGTTCTGAATTCGACAAATATTTTCCCAATGCAATGTACTGTTAGAATATGCTGCCCTTCTTATGATACAACTGCAAACTTATTAGTCCTCCACACCGAATACATTAAGTCCTATAATACATCTCGTCATAATTGAGAACAAATTCAACATAAATCAATTCTACATAAATTTTCACCCACATAAATTGCACTCAGATGATTTTCAATCCAAAAGAAATACATGGAGGTAAAGATTACCACAGTTTTGAAATTCCTCTCAGCACCAAAAGGTTGTAAATTTATTTTTGAACAAATCATTTTTGAAACATGTTATGAGTGCATTCACACGCAATATGAAATGCTGAGGAACAAATAGGGGTTAAGGTAACCTTATATCTTTTCAAATATTTTGTGAGAAAATATGTAAATTTGCTATTTCGGGACACATATACAAGATGGTTGATATTTATCGAATTCTTACTTTATATTTTTTCTTTTTAATTCACTGAAAAATGTTTAGTTAGTTTCTCGATCCTTGAATTTATCTTATATTTTTGGATTTTGTGGATTTATCATTAAAAAATCACAATACAAAATCTATTTATGACCAAAAGGACAATTACCTATAATAAGTCAATAACTAATAGATAATCCCCTTAGAAGCAAAAAAAAAAAAAGACAGAAGATGAATTGTGTATTTACCAAAATAGTCTTCAAAAATCACAATCCTCAAAAATTGAAAATTATAACTTAAGTATTTTTTTTTTAGACTGATATTTGTTGCACTGTTATACAAAAAAAAGGCATGCAAAATTTGAACTCGATAGATTTTCATGAAATAGTACCATAAGGTACCATTAATGAAATAGTACCTTTTACAATAACGTGGTAGTAACAACGAGTGAGTTTAATAATAATTGTTTTTTTACAAAAAGTGCAAAGATTTTTCTAAAAAATATTTAATTTAATTAATTTATATAAAAATAATTAAAATAAAATGTTTAACAATATATAATTGAAATATTTCATATAATTATTAAATATTAAAAATTATTTTACCATAATTGTTACCAGGCCCTATATATTTTATATGTTAAATAATTTTATTAATAATGTTTTTATAATTAATTGATCAAATGAACGTAGTAGTATCTTTAATAAAAGTGACCTAGGGACACAACTGGTTACATCGTTTTTAGTCTGCATAGCTGGTTTGTGTTTTAAATACTCAATAATTCTACGAATAAATTCATAAAGGGAAACTAAAATAAACTCAGAAAATATTTTATGAACAAGTGAATTATATCACTTGTTGGATAATCCTTTCAATTGTCATACCATAACAGTTATTTATTACTTGTTTGTAATTCAAATTAATAGCTTGTATACCTTGTATATGTTTGTATAATAAAATAATGAATATTCGAAGAAAATTTCTTCATTAATCTACATAAAATCAATATTCATTATCTTCAATGCAATTTTATAATCCTTTAACAGAACACGACGTTCCTAAGAATCACTTGGTTGAAAATTTTCTTAAGAAGATTTTTGATAAATGAGCTTCCTAATTCTTCCTGATAAGATGCAGAAATGTTAATTTTCGGAAGAATTTTCAAATATTTATCGAGGTAATTGAATAAAAATAATATGAACTATACAGCAAATAATAAAACAAAAATATTTGGCAATTACTTAAAAGAGAAATAAGGATGTAAAAAAGTAATAATTTTAATTTGCAATATGCAAATGCATTATAAGGTAAATATGCTTTCCATAAACGAAGGAATTCCCATTTATTATACAGTATTTGGTTTCTCTGTTTTCACTGTACTTTTGTTAAAATTCAGTGTTCTTCTCGTATGTTGTATTATATATAATTATGTTTAATCTAGATAAATTGTGTTAGTTATGTTTTGTTAGAAAAAAAACGTATATAATATATTTTATGTAATTATGTAAAGGAGACTCTATTAAAGGAAAATGTTTTAGGAAATTTTTTTTTTAATCTAAAACTTCAAACATATGTTTTTAAGAGGGCCTGTAGTGCTTTAAATCAGTGGGTGTTTCATGTAACAGATCTTCGGTACATGCTATTTAACAGTTCAAATATCTAACTGGATACGTTAAATGCATAATATATGTCAGAAATTCAATGAAAAATCATTATAGCGTAACACTTGTGTATTATGAACGTATGAACAAACATAATGAACATAATGATATTGTAACGTATTGAACAAAAAATAATCTATTGAACAACCATTATTGTAATAAACAAATCTAATAGTTCAAAACTATTTCAAAAAAGATAACTGTACGACTTTATTATTCTGATGTATTCAGAAATAGTTGAAAAAAATGATATGAAACTATATATAAAATTACTGGCTTTAATATCTTGTAGTTGTGTATTTAATGTCCTCATCTTTTTTTATCAAAGTTATGAGGACGTTGAATGTATAAATATTTCTTGCATACATGCAATTGGAAAATCCCCGAATAAAACATTTAATGAAATAAGTAAAAAGATAAACATGGAAGTGGAATTTCCAAACTGGAATAAGTGAGAAACTACAACAAATAGATCATTATCGTGAAATAATTTACGTATTGGTTATAAAATTACACATGGTAATTTGCACACTTAAGGTAAATATGATGAATGAATAATGTTTTTGTAATAAACAATTATACAACCAATTAAAAAACAATCGATTTATAAGAACTAAATAAATAAATTTACGAATACAAGATATTAACGCTAGTAATTTTATGTGTCAAATCTTATATTTTTTATTAATTACTCCTGAATATATCAGATCAATAAAGGTCTATACTAATTATTGTTTTGCAGCAGTTTTGTCAAAGTATTTTTAAGTAAATGGAATTCGAAATATTTAAATGATTTATTTCATTGTATTCATTTTTGCATCAATAAAATATTGAACAACCATTACTATAATGCACAAATATAACAGTTCAAAACTATTTCAAACAATGATTACTATACAACTTTATTATTCTGATGTATTCAGAATTATTGATAAAAATTTATTCGAAACAAATTTCTAGTGTTAAAATTTTGTAGTTGCAAATTTATGTGAGATAACAGCTCATTTATTTTGGATCGAAGTTATGGGCGCGTTGAATATATTTATATTTCTTGCTACATGATATATAGCCGGAAAATCATCCGAATCGAAAGATATATATATATATATATATATATGAATAATAAAATAAAAAAGAACATCATGGCAGTGATATTTTCAAGCTGAAATAAGTCATATATTAAACAAATAGATCATTATTGTGAAACAATTAACGCAGTTATAAATTTACAAATGTATTGGTAATTTACACACTTAAGGTGATATGTGAATGACCATTATTGTAATTAACAAACATACAACCATATTAGTTTTAATAAAAATAGAAAAGATGAACTAATCATCTAAATACATTAATTTACAAATACAAGATATTAACGATTGTAATTTTATATATCAATTCTTATATTTTTTATCAATTACTTCTAAATACATCAAAGCAATAAAGTTGTATACTAATCATTTCTCTGAAACAGTTTCGTCAAAGTATTTTTAAGTAAATTGTAGTCGAAATATTTAAATGATTTATTGCATTACATTCATTTTGTATAGATAATATTTTCAATTATTTTCACTGGAATTTTAAAAATACATCAGAGCAATAAATTTGTATACTAATCATTTCTTTGAAACAGTACTGTTAAAATATTTTTAAGTAAATTGTACTCGAAATATTTAAATAATTTATTTCTTTACTTTAATTTTTTATATCGATAATATATTTTAATTATTTTAACTGGAATTTTGAAAACAGGAACAAAGAATTTCGATGAGATATCAGGAACTATCAAATTGTATAAAGCATTTCATGAATAAGAGAGGTATTTTTGAAAAATAAACCTTAAATAATATTAGCCAGCACAAGCTAAACTGCTAAATAAATTAATTATGAGTTAAAATAATCATGACAATGAAATTTCTAAGCTGCAGTAAGTTAGAAACTTAACAAATAGATAATTATCGTGAAACATTTGACGTATGGGTTAAGGTACCATAAGGTATACTTAAGGTAATATGGGAATGATCATTATTGTAATAAGCAAATATACAGCCAATTTTTCAACAATAGATAACAAGAACTAATTATCTACACGCATAAATCTACGAATGCAAGTTGTTAACGCTAGTAATTTTATATATAAAATCTTATATTTCTTATCAATTACTTCTAAATACATTAGAGCAATAAAGTTGTATACTAATCAATTCTTTGAAACAGCTTTGTCAAAAAGAATTTTCTTGTAAATTGTAGTCGAAATAATTAAATAATTTATCTCCTTGCATTTATTTTTGTATCGATAATATTTTAAGTTATTTTCACTGGAATTTTAAAAACTGGAACAAAGAATATCGAGGAGTTACTAGGAACTGTCAATTTATATATTGTTCTTTGAAACAGTTTCGTCAAAATATTTACAAGTAAATTGGGATCGAAACATTTAAATGATTATTTCTTTACATTCACCTTTGTGTCAATAATATTTTAAGTTATTTTAGCTAAAATTTCAAAAAACAGGAACAGAGAATAATGATGGGTATCAAAAACTGTCAATTTATATAAATCATTTCGTAAATAAGAGTTATTTTTGAATAAAAAACCAAATGTTAAATTATATTAGCTGCCACATGCTAAACTGCTAAATTAATTAATTACGACATAATTGCGTAATAATACATCGTAACAATTAATCAGTCTCCGGTTTGTGCCTGTAAAATCAGTGATTTCTGAATAATTATGTATAATTACATTAAATGTCAGAAATTTCATTAACCAGAGCACACAGACTAATTCCTTTCGAAGTAAAAATACAAAAACTCTTTTTATAATTATGGTCAAATGTTTTGTCGTCTCATTAAACTAATTAGACTGGAAGCAATTGCTTTTATGAGAACACAAAACTCTTACCTTTTCTATTAAGTGAATTAAAACAATCAAGTTTTTTTTTTTTTAATTTTTTTAATTTCTTCTCCAGACTTATTAAGAAAATGATGATAGAAAAAAATCAAATATGTCAAAGTAGTTTGAAGCAAATTATTTCTCTAAACATCTTGATCTAAGTTATCGACTTCTAATCTTAAATTGACTCTGATTTCTCCCTCAACAACAAAGGAGTTTAGCTTCTCTCTAAGAAATTCTTCTGCTGTCAAATATTTGTCCAATTAACTGCCGTTGTTTGACGAAGGAAATCTACTGTTTGGACATTACACGGATTTTTCTTGGAAGAGCAAATGTTAATTTTCCCACGCCGAAATATTATGGTGACAATTTTCTAAGGTTCTGTTCTATGGAACAAAAATCTATTAATGGCTCCCACATATAGGTCTGTTTAAGGTTAAACTTAATTTGACATATTTAACTTTTCGTATATAAAAAAAAAAATCAATCGAATGAAGATAAATTTAAAATCGTTGTTTTTTTAACATGAATCTATTAACATACGAAAAGTGATAAAAATATCTAATATATATTGATGAAAAGCGAAGTATAATTAGGCTGTGAATTTCTAATGAATAATTAAAGATTTACTAATCAATTTCACTATTTCAAATTAAATTTTGTATTTTATTTTAGATTCAAGGAAAATGAAATGACATGGATGATAGAACTGATATTATTTTAAAAAAAAATAAAACACGTAATAATTAAAATAAAATATAAAAACAATGTAGAGGGTCGTTAGCCTATTCAGGCCCCTCTAGAACCCATTCTGCCTATCGGAATTTGATGAAACTTGGTATATATGTTATATTGACCATGGAGAAAAGATTTCTGCAATAAAAAGTAGTTCAAATTTTGACTACCATGTGGCACTTTTAAAAATTTCTTTTTTGCAAATTAGTCGAACCTATAAAGATATAGGTTCGAGACATATTTGCAGTCATAACACGACATTCATTCTGCGTGCCTTTGTAATCGTTGGTCATGTCTTACAGTAGGAAGATCGTGCTTTACTGGTAAAACTGTTTTATCAGAACGGCAGCAAACCTTAGCTGCACTGCTTGAATATCGTGGTTTAAAGGAATTGCGAAAAGGGCCCATGTCGAAGACTGATTTGGTGATTTTGAAATTTGAAGAGACTGAGTCTTGGGTGTGCTGCCAGGAAGAGGCGGAAACTAGTTACGAATAAAACTATAGAAGTCGCTACTGTTGTGGTTGAAAGAGCCTCCACTTCCATCTATTCTTCAGCAAATGCTCTATCGGGGTCACGTGAGTTGACGATTCCGTGTCAACAGTACGAAAAATTTTGTGATCTATTTTAAAATGGTATCTGTATGAGATACAAGTAGTGCAATTACTGCAAGCTCAAGACTAACAAACACGCAATGAATTTGCTTTCCGATTTTTGGCGAGAATGCAAATTGATGAGGCTTGACCTTGTCAAATTCTATGGTCAGATGCGGCACACTTTTTCTTTAGATGGAGCTGTAAATAATCAAAATTGCCAGAAATGGGCAATTTTGATGGGAGATTCATCTCCTAATGTCCTGCACCAACAACCACAGTAATCTGATTATGTGAGTGCATGGTGTGAATTTCCTGCTCATTTTATCCTCAGAACTATTTTCTTTTAAATTCTTACTCCTCAAGATCCTAAAACGAGCACTTTCACGAGTGCACGGTACAGTGAACTCCTTCAGCAGCAGGCCATTCTTGTTTTACAGGAACGGCAATGTTTGCAGACCACTGCCTTCATGCAAGATGGAGCATCTCCCCACGTTGGGCGCCAAGTCAAAGAACAGCTTCAAGATATCTTTGGCGGAAATCGTGTAATATCCAGAGCTTTTCCGGATGCATGTACCCCTCGTTCAATTAACTTAAATCACAGTGATTTCTGGTAGTGGGGATTACTAAAAAAACAGTGTTTATGAGGTGGAATTAGGACTTTACCTGAGTTGAAATCCAACTTTACACGCCATGTCGCTGAAAGGAAAAATAAACTTTCACTCAGGTAATTCCCTTGATTCCGAGCATTGTTTTAGATATATCAAACATCAATAATCGTTATCGCTTTTACAATAACAAAATCAATTAAATGACATTAGCAACTTACTATTCATTTTACAAAAATAAAAGATCCTATTGACAAAGAGATCCTTCTATCGTAAACTCAAGATCCCAGAGAAAAAGAAAAAAAAAAAAAAAAACGTTCACTCAGATAATTCCACCTTGATTGTATCTCAAACATCTCTAATCGCTATCGCTTTTACAGCAACAAAATCACTTAAATGTCATTGGAAATTTACTATTCATTTTACAAAAATTAAACATCCCTATTGAGTGATCGATCGAAAACTCAAGACCCTAGGAAAGGTTCACTCAGGTAATTCCACCTTGATTCCGAGCATTGCTTTTAGATATCTCAAACATCAATAATCGCTATCGCTTTTACAATAACAAAATCACTTAAACGACATTGAAACTTACTATTCATTTTACAAAAATAAAGATCCCTATTGGCAAAGAGATCATTCGATCGAAAACACAAGACCCTAGAAATAAAAAAAAAAAAAAAAAAAAAAAAAAGAAAAGAAAAAAGAAAAAGAAACGTTCACTCAGGTAATTCCACCTTGATTCCGAACATTGTTTTAGATATCTTAAACATCAATAATCGCTATCGCTTTTACAATAACAAAAACCACTTAAAACGACATTGGCAAGTTACTATTCATTATACAAAAATTAAAATCCCTATTGGCAAAGAGATCATTTGATCGAAAACACAAGACCCTAGAAATAAAAAATTAAATAAAAAAGAAAAGAAGAAAAAAGAAACGTTCGCTCAGGTAATTCCACCTTGATTCCGCTTAACATTCCGATCACGGAGGCAAACTGAGAATCAGAAATGTAATTAACGTGTGATTACCCAGAGGAATAACAACTATATAATTACTCGACTTAAAGTCAGAAATCAACAGTCTCTCTTGATCGTTACCCATTCTTAACACCATTCGATGCGGATCTTGGCGGATAATGATATTTCGCACGTCATTCCATTAAACTGCGACTTGCTAATATATGTACAATTAATGCGATTAGAAAGAATTCACTAGGACTAGTCAATTACGTTAGCTTTCCTAATGCATTTTGCATATTATTTTGGTATTAGGTGGGCATGCTGGAAATGCAGGAACACACGGATTAAGCAGTAATGGGGCAAGATTGAAGAGAAATTTAATGATACTAGTCGGAGTAATTGAAATTGAAATTTATATGAGTTTGAGCTTCATAAACTCTGCTATGTATTACAGTAAGGATTTACATGTATGAATGTGAGTATATGAATTACATCAAGGATTATATATATTATTATTATTTTATTATAACATATATTGTATCAGTTGTATATAGTACTATCTGTATATATATATATATATACAAAATATATTTATCAGTAAATGCAAATTACAGTGGATTATACAAATGATTAAAATGTCAGAATACCAAAAGGAGTGGACTGAGCAGCACCTTCAGAAATGTTACTGAAACCGTATAAATAGAAGACTGTAGCGGGACGTTGAAAATAAACTGCGGTTATCTGCTAGTGGTAAACGTCAAGTGAGACGTAACTATTCCTCTTCGACGAAAAATGGTGGCAATTCAACAACTTATGGAGTTTACGCGGAAGAGAATCATAGACTTTGTGAAGGAAGATTTTCCAACCATGTAATAGCAGTTCTTGTGCAGGCAGCGTAACAGCGACACAAGGATGAGTTTAGAAGCAGTGGGCAGACGAGAACCGGACAAAGAGTAAATCCGAGTGTAGAAGCCAGAAGGTGCCGACAACGCGCGATGATAGGCAAATCAACAGCCATACTCTGACGGATAGTACAGCTTCATCTAGACAATTGATAGTACGTTGTTCCACTGCTATAATTCTTTTTTGTCTCTATGTTACTCGTCAGAGTTTGCTAAACCGTGAACTTCGTGTAAAAATTCCTTTATACTAGAACTTACTGACTCAAATTCATCGATACCTGAGGTTGCAATGAGCTCATAAACATAGAGTCTGGTGTGCAGATTAGGAACAAGGTTTTTATTTTCGGAGGAATCCCGCTTTAGTCGTATTAGACACCATGCCTGCGACTGTTACCTTCAGAGCGCATTATCAAAGGTCATAGTAAACAAACACCAACAGTTATGGATATGGGATGCTATTGCGTGTTATGATATGGGTTGCTATTCCATGTTATGGACGATCTCAGGTATTACGAATTGTGGGTAATTTCAACAGCAATAACTACACTGAAGTGACAAAAATCATGGGATACATGTTAATATCGTGTCGGCCCCTCCTTTCGCCCGGGAAGTGCAGCAACTCGACGTGGCATGAATTCAACAAGTCGTTGGAAGTCTTCTGCAGGAATATTGAGCCATGCTGTCTCGATAGACGTCCATAATATGTGAAAGCGTTGATGGTGCAGGTTTTGGGCACGAACAGACCTCTCGATGATGTCCCATAAATGCTCGATGGGATTCATGTCGGGCGATCTAGTGGCCAGATCATTCGTTGGAATTGTCCAGAATGTTCTTCAAACCAATCGCGAACAGTTGTGGCCCGGTGACATGGTGCATTGTCATTCATAAAAATCCCATGTTGTTTGGGTATTTGAAGTCCATGAATGGCTGCAAGTGATCTAACAATAATAAAGCATTTCCAGTCAATGTTCAATCCAGTCGCACCAGAGGATGCCAAGTCCATGCAATTTTAAAAACAGCCCTCACCATTATATAAATTAATTACAAATGGATATGAATAGTGTCTTTCTGACAGTTTGGGTCCATATATCTTAACTATAATTTGCGCCTCACCGAACCCTACCATCAGCTCTTACCATCTGAAATCGTGACTCATCGGACCAGGCCACGGTTCTCCATTCCTTTAATTCTTAAGATTTACCGATATGCTCACGTGCCCACAAAAGTCGCTGCAAGCGATGTCGTTCTGTCAGTAAAGGCACTCGAGTTGGTCTTCTATAAATAGCCCAAGCCAAATTTCTCCGCACAGTTCTAACAGACAAGTCCCTTGACGTGCATTGATTTCCGCACGACGGTTATTAACAGTGTTGCTTGTCTGTCAAGAATGTTAGTTGGAGCTCTTTGCAGACGTCGCCGGTCATGCCATTTCGAAAAGTGCAGGCAGTGGTCGACCGCCTGCGCTGTCCATGGTGGGATGTATGCCTGAAATTTCATATTCTAACACACTCTTGACACAGTGGATCTGGGAATGTTGAATTCCTAACGATTTCCGAAATGGCACTTGTCTGTTAGAACTCCAACTAACATTCCGCGTTCAAAGTCTGTTAATTCCAGCAGAAGACCGGTCATCATCACGTCAAAACCTCTTCACATGAATAACTTGAACAGAAATCGCTCTGCGAAAGCACTGCGCATTTATACCTGTTCTATCGGTTGGTGCTAGATGAATGGAAAACCGTGGCATATTGGTACCCCATGACTTTTGTCACTTCAGTGTATATCAGTGAAGACCTGGGTTCGAGTTGTTCCTTTCCGCAGCCACTCCTTAAAGCTATCTCAACATCTGCCTGCCCACTAGTTGAAATAAATGTTCAAGCTTTTTTCTGCAGAAAACACGTGGGCTTCGTTTTTATGGCATGGACTTTCATATATAGCGACTATTGAAATTGCTGGAATTTGTTGGTTTCGCGTTCAGCTGCTGGTGATCCTCGTCCTGCAGCAACTTCTGCATATGAGTACCATAAAAACAAACGAAGTATTATTTCGTAATCATTCAATGCTTTCCATGTGGTGGCTACACCATACTGATTTGGGACAGATAAAATTGTTTTGAATTTGAAAATTTACTCTGGACATTTTAACCAATAAAAAATAGTTAGAATATGTCCAAACCAAGTGCATTATGGGACATCATTAAGGTCTGTTCGTGCCCAAAGTTTTACAACACCAGTTTATATATAAATTAATTACAATTATGGATATCTACGTATACATCTGGCTCCAATATCTTAACTATAATTTTACTTCCAACGATATCCTTGAGATCTATGTATATTTTACAATAACTGCACTTTTTTAATTTAAGATTTACGATATATATATATATTAAGAGGTATATATCCCATGATTTGTCATCAGTATATATATATATATATATATTTACATATATGAATGTACATAATTATGTGTATACATCTTACTGTAGATATATCCATATCCTAAATATGTCAAACATATTTAGCAAGTCTCTTCAAAATATTTCCTCCTATAAGTTTTTTAACTTAATATCATTCGCTCCGAAATTTAGTCATTGATCTGGGTTTATGATGACTGAGTTTTTCTTCTGACAATTGCCTTCAAATATACATGAATATTTGAATTAGCTTTAATGACAGAAATTTAAATTAAGTAATGACAACAATTTCAAAAATTTCAAATTTTAATTAATAAGGCCTTTAATAACAGATACATTTTCTTAGTAATTCTTTTACATTCTGTCTGAAAATAGCTAGTTATTAATTTTCAGTACGAACTTAACCTTTAAACTAAACTAAATAGCTTTTTCACTCTTTTTTTTGTACTCTGTTGGTATTTATAGGAATTCCTTTTGTATTCTATTAATATTTTTTTTCTCTGAAATTAAAATAGACATTTATTACTAATATTGAATTTTCTAAACCCATAAAACAAAAATTAACTCTATGGATTCATGAAGAAAATTATATACACCTGTTTTTATTTTTTAAATCTTTATAATTAAATGACAAAGAATCATTTCACAGCAAGCCATATCAATTTTAAGGTAACGTTCTATAAATAAATTGCAATACAATTTTGAAAATTTTTACAAGGCTGGGAAAACAAGTATTTCATCAGTTTACATAAATTTAAATATTTGTACAGCTAGATGTAAAAGTCTATTTACAAATTTAAGCTAATGTAAAGGAAGTAACAAAAACTGTTCATCCTATTTTTTAACAGTTTGATAAGTTTTTTAAGGTTCTTTTTGGTACAGACTATGTAAATTAACTATATTTAACTATCATTCAGCTAGCTAAGGCCTTTGATTAGAAAGTATAAAACGCTTTTTTCCAATTCGTATTATATTTAAAAGTATCACATTTCAAAAATTCTTCTTGTCAGTAAATATTTTTCATGTTATTGAAAAAAATTATATTATTTATTTTAAAACAATTCATTTATCAATGCACTTGAAGTGCGATTAATTAATAATTATAATTAAGTTTCGAAAAGCGACTTTTTATGGATTACTTTTTGATGCACATTCTTAAAAGATTGAAGATTAAAATTATTAAAATGTTTAAAATAATACTATTTTACATATTTGAATAAGTATTAAGATATCTAAGATCTTCAAGAAAAATATTTTACTATAAATTGCATAGACAATAAATAAATTTTATCTTTTTTTTTTCTTTTCATACACATTTCATATTATATTTATAAGGTTTCCTTTTGAAAATTTACATTTATATGGGCTATCATGTTAATAAAATAACGAAGCTTTTTTTAAATTATGTATTCCTTTTATTTGTTTTAACGTTTTTAATTTGCTTATAAAATTGTCCTTTTTCTTTTAAAAATGCAGCTTCTATATTATGTATTATTTTGCTTTTTACTACTTATTCTCTTCATTGGCGCAAAACCCCCTGGTGGGACAAGGCCGTCTGCCTACTGGTAGATTCTCAGACGGGAGATGCTTTCTTTTACTGTGTAGGGTTGTCTACCTTACGCGAGAGCCAGACACACGACCATCAGACTTCTTTTTGTTTATTACTTACAATGTTTATATATATTTTTTCTTTCATTTTTAGAAAAGTCAAATGAACAAATACTTTAACTTGATGAATTAAACAAAAACTCGTGTTTTAAATTTTACAAAAAAAAATAAAAAATAACACTTCAGATAATAAGTTAATATTTTTTATATTATTACTTACACACATTATTTTATCTAAAAAAAAAAAACATCTATCAATTTTTTGAAATTTCTATAGTTTAGATTTTTTTTTTTCTCGAACAAGTTTAAAACATGGTATCAAAAAATGCAAGCTTGAAATAAATCAACTTAATTTCTAACGTCTGGAAAATGGAATAGCTACACTAATAAACTCTTGACATTCAGTCCGATTTAATGATAAGCAGTCAAATCCATTGGGAATTCCGATTCAAAAAATGTCTCCACTCAGTTGGAGAGAGTTTGGCAAACGTGCATGCAACATGCAAAAAAAATAATAAACTTAATATTCTTGTAATCTAGCAAATTATTTGACCTTGAATTGTGATATGGACAAATTCCAAAGTTTCATCTGCTAGGTACAGGAAATAACAAGACATAATTTAATGGAAAAGGTACTATATATACCCAGGTGAAATTCTTTTATTTATTAGAAATTTAAAAAAAAAAATATTTTCATTATTTTTTTTAAATACAATAGTAAAATATTATTTAATAAATTATTTTTTAAAATTTATTAAAAAACGATAATGATTTATTATAAATAATTATACAATTTATTAAAATAATGAGAATGATTTGTTACAAATATCGTAAAATTTATTTAAATAATGAAAGTGATTGATTATAAGCAATTATAAAAAAAATATTATATAGGTTTTAAAATTTTTTACATTAGATTTAAAAATATTTTTATCAGATTTTTAAATAAAATATAAATTATTATTTAATAAATTGATATTAAAATTTATTAAAATAATGATAATGACTTATTATAAATAATTATAAAATTTATTAAAATAATAAATGATTTACTAATAATAATTATAAATTTTATTAAAATAATGAAAATGATTTATTATCAATAATTATAAAATTTATTAAAATAATGGAAATGGTTTATTATAAATAATTATGAAATTTATTACAAATAATGATAATGTTTCATTATAAATATATAAAATGTAATAAAATAATGATAATGATTTATTATAATTATAAAATTTATTAAAATAATGAAAGTGATTAATTATAAATTCGTATAAAATTTATTTAATAAGGAAAATGATTAATATATAATTATAAAATTTATTACAAATAAGGAATGTGATTTATTATAAATAATTATAACAGTTATTAAAATAATGAAAAGGATTTATTGTAAATAATTATAAAATGTATTAATATAGTGACAATGATTTATTATAAGTAATTATAAAAGTTGTTAAAATAATTGTAAAATTTATTAAAATAATTATAAAAATTTATAAAATAATTATACTATTCATAAAAAAAAAATATAAATTTTATTCAAATAATATTTTTCTACCTACATAAATATGCTTTTTATTACGTCTAGTCATGTAATACTTATAATTGTAGACATGACAGAAAGCGTATAAAAAAACTAAAGGTTTAAACATTTTTTTTTTTTAAATTGGTTGAGAAAACATTACAACAATATACATTGCAGAATTTAAATGTAATTATTAGTAAATAATTCAATTAAAATTTTTACTTATGTGCTTTATAAAATATAATTTTACGTAGAGAGTGAAATTAGTAATTATAGAATTTAATTTTAGTTGTAATATAATCATATTGAATTTTAAATAAAAACTTCATAAATTAATATTTTTATCATGAATTTACTCTAGTGACTTATTTTTTTCTTAGTCTGCTTTTATTTATTTTATTTTAATTTTTATTATTATTTTTTTAAATTTCTTTTTAAGTTTTTTACAGTAAGGGTAGCGAAAAGTAATTTTTCAAAACCTTTCATATAGACATTCTAAAACGATTTTTTTCCCTTTCTCGATTTTTTTCTTTTTTTTTTCCTTCCAGCTTTTATATTTTCCCTTTATACGTACAGAATATAAGTATAAAAAATTCTTTAAATAATTTTAATGTAAAATGCTTCTTATTTAAGTACTGCTAAAGTTATTTTCAATTTTCCAAGCTTTATATGTCGTATCTATGGCAATATAATAAAAAAAAATTAAAAAATTAATTAATAATTAAAAATATTTTTTGCTATTTATTTTAATGCCCGTATAAAATATGAACTTAATTTTTACGTGTAAATGTATTCAAATATTTTATATTTTGTAGGGAGGAAGAAACCTAGATTTTGTGTAGGATGTAAACGAAAAGTTTTCAATATTTAAAAAAAATAAAGTATAAACGACGTTATTAATAATGCTATCTCTTTATAAATATAAAAATATATATATTTGTTTTGTTACTTTTCATTACATATCTAAATTTTAACGTGTAAATATATAATAATATTTTTTTAAAATGTTTTATTAAAAAAACCCCTTAGATTTTGAGTAGGATATAAAAAAATCTGTGTTTATAAATTAAAGTATGAATTGAATAGACTAGTATGAACAGTATGGATATTAGTTACTTTTATAATACATAATGAAAACATATCTTAAAAAATAATGTATTTAAGAAGAAAGAAAATCTTCATTGCGTATAATTATTTTTTTCTATTTTAAGTAACTAAGTTTTAAGATTTTTTTTTATTAATATATGAAAAAAAAAAAGACATTAAAAAAATCTATTATTTATTTAATAAGTGCGTAAAAATAATGTCGAAATTTAATTCATTGTTTATATTTTTTTTTTTTCTGTATACGTCAATCTTAAAAGCATTATAAAATATTCTTTATAATAATAATAAATATAAAATATTTTTATAAATAATAAAATATTTTTTACAAATGATAAAATATTTTTATTTCATCATAAAATACTTTTATTACATCATAAAAATATTTTTTAAATGTTATGGCACTAATTATCTAGCTCACCCATTTGCTCAAGAATTATGATTTTACAATTATGCGTAACGAATTTCAATGAAAATAACATTTTTATTTTTAACTCCATTGGAAAAAAAATGTATTTATCCAAGTTTCCAAATTAGTTAATTATAGAGAGGTAGAAATTCGAATATGATGAATAACATAGTAGAATATTTCGTGCAGTGTTTCTTCTTATTGCATAATTAGAATGTATCGAATATTCAAATTCAATTCAGCTAGTTTGAGTGAGAGCTCTAAATTTAACTCTTAAATTAATTACTTTTAGGGTGTGCCGGATAATAAAAGTAACCGTACTATAAATACTCTTGTAACTAAAATGTGTATAACTGAATATTGTCTGTATGGATGTAAGGGTTGTGCGTGTATAATATTCGTAATAATTTAAAAACAATAACACATAAGAATAATTTGTATGGATGTAACGGTTTTGAGTGTATGATATTTGTAATAATTTAAAAACAATAATCCTTAAGAATAATCTATATTGCTCTAATAGTTGTGAAAGTATAATATTTGTAATAATTAGAAAAGTGCGTGTATAATATTTGTAATAATTTAAAAGTGCGTGTATATTATTTGTAATAATTTAAAAATAACGGTTGTGTGTGTATAATATATATAAAAATTTACAAACAATAATTCTTAACAATAATCTGTATTGCCCTAATAGCTGTGCATGTATTATATTTGTAATATTTTAAAAAGTGAGTGTATAATATCTGTAATAATTAAAAAATGCGTATATAATATTTGTAATAACTTAAAAAAAGTGCATGTATGATATTTGCAATAATTTAAAAACAACAACACTTAAGAATAATATGTGTGGTTTTAAAGGTTGTGTGCGTATAATATTTGTAATAATTTAAAAACAGTAACAAGAAAAAACTATACTGATATAACGGTTGTACGTGAATTATATTTGTAATAATTTGAAAACTATAACACTTAAGAATAATCTGTATGGATACCAAAAAATGGTTGTGCGCGCATAATATTTGTAAGAATTTGGAAACAATAACACAGCACTGACGAATAATCTGCATAGATATAACGGTTGTGCGTGTGTAATATTTGCACACGCAAAACCAGCGACAAAATCAGCGAAGAAGAAAATTGTCACATCTATTATACTTTTATGTGTGCAATGAAAAATTATGAAAACAAATAATAATTATTTTTTTATATTAAAAAAGATCTGACATTATTAATAACGCCTTTAATGCTTTTTTTTTTATAAATATTGAAAACTTTTCTTTTACATCCTACTCAAAATCTAGAATTTATTTCTACAAAATAAAAAAAAAAAAGTAAATATTAGTAAACATTTAAACATAAAAATTAAGATCATATTTTATACAAACTTTAAAAATAAACACTAGCAATAAACCTTTTTTTTTTTTGCACTGTTGCAATCTAATTATATTGTTCTAGATACGATGTATAAAGTTTAAAAATTTAAAAATAGCTTTAGCAGTACTTAAATAAAAAGACTTTTACATTAAAAAAATTATTTAAAGGAACATTTTTTTTTATATATAATTTTCTGTACGTTTAAAGGGAAATTATAGTAGAAAAAATATTTAAAAAAAAATTAGAGTATTCTGAAAAGGGAAAAAATCTTTTCGGAATATCTGTAAGAACAGTTTTTAAAAAAACATTGCGAAAGATAAATTAAAAGCAATTAAAAGAAATAAAAGTAGACTAAGAAAAAAAAGTCGCATAGAGAAAATTCATGATAAAAATGTCAATTAATAAAACTTTTCTTACGAAAATTTAATAAGATTATATTATAATAAGAATTAAATTTTATAATTACTAATTTCAGTTCACTACGATTCTATTGAATGAAGCACATAAGTAAAAATTTTAATTGAATTATTTACTAATAATTATATTTAAATTATGTATTGTATATTGTTCATACAGGTTTTATTAATCATTTTTTAAACAAATTTTAAGACTTTAGTTTGTATATGTAGGTATTTTATGCATAGAGATAATAAATTATGTATATATTTATAGAAAGGGATTTTATGATATCAAACTTAGCTGCCTAAAGAAAAAAATATCGTACTTCTATAAAAGATATATTTTTTTTTTTTCAAACCTTTTCAATGAATTTTTGTGATTACAGCAATAAGTTCTGAAATTTATTCAAATTGGTAGTAATAAATCTATAACTATATAATAAATCTTAAATGATAATTGTCATCTCATTAATGCTTAAATTCTATGATAATTTTTAAAATATTTTTTTTTTAATATATGTATATTTTTAGACATTTTTTTTTTTAATTAACTAGAAATAAATGAGTTAAATGTTTTTGTTTCATCATTTTCAGTACAAACTATAAAAAATGTGTAAGGAATTCCGAGGATAAGATTTTTTTTTTTTTAATGTTATAGTTTTTCAAGTAGCATCTGATAAATGTTTAAAAATTTAAAAAGGCAATTTTTTTTCTTGAATAGTTGCCTTCAAAATAACTTTTTATGTTCAATACCTTGTATTCAATATTATTTCTCATTTTATGCATGAAACATTATCTACATATATAAGAGTTATAAGAAAAATGTAACAAAAAAATGCCATTTTGTTAGGATGCCGTAGATATCTTTCTATATAATTAAAAATCTTCAATGTGTAAATTTCAAAGAAATCCATGTATTTTCATTTAAATATGATTTATGATATATATGATTTCTTTAAAAAATATAAGTATATGCAGTTAATTTTTGGATCCCCATTTTTGTATTCAGTTATTAACTTAAATTCCGACTTTTTATGCAAGAAGTTTTTCTTACATAAATTTTTAAATGCATTTATTGGCTCTTGTCGTAAAATACAAATAAAATTAAATCCAATAATTAATTTAACTAGATATTCGGCAGTAGAATTTACATTAACACAATTTGAATAATAAAGTCATCAACGAAATTCAAATTTTTCTCAAAAAAAATAAACTAAAGAATGCGATTATTAGCTTACAAAATATGTGTCAATTATTAGATACAAATATAAATATTAAGAAAAATATCAAGGAATAAAAATTAAATAAATCTTAAAAACCAAACGCGTGTTATTTTGTATTAAACTTGTAAGTTGCATAATTAAGTAAATATTTTATTCAGACGGATTGTTTACATCAGGACACTGTGTGTTTTTCAAAGTAATTTTCAGTTAAGAGTACTTATTATTGTATTTATTGTGCAAGATATTTAAACAACACACACACATATATATATATATATGACCCAACGATCGTAGCCCAAAATTTAGAGGGTAATACAAATTACAAAAATATACATTTCTTTTATAAAAATGTATGGTCGGAAGTTATGTGCTGAGGAGAGAATGAATTTCTCGTAAGAGCTAGATCCACTTACCAACTGATACACTTCACATGAAGAGTTTCAAGTCATCTGGTTGGCAACCCAGATTGCACTCGATGTCAATGCTATTATGTGTTTGTAACTGTTTTTTCATTTATGAAACTCAAGTTTACTCAATAAGGATCTCGTTGTTCGAGTATCCATTGCTACTGCAATCATGTGGAAATTCTTGGGATCCTTGGAACTGTTCGCCAGGAAGCTACCAAGTCGCAATTTTGTGTGGGTTTTATTGTAAGCATTGAATAAAAGAAGCATTTTGCAAGAATGTCGAGAATAAACAAGGATTTTCTTTTCATGTCTATTTTTTTTTTTTATGTTCCTCCTTCAATATTTCACATATGACCATACGTTTGTATACAAAAAATGCATGTTTTATGCATCTCTTAACTGATAGAAAGGAGAGGATAGGACATTGGCGGAATTCATTTATATCACAAACAGCCCATTGATTGTATTGAGGAGAGAGCTTTGCCTTCCGGGATGGCTATTAACGATTTGAGTCTCGCATGGGAGAATAACACAGAAAACTCCCACCAGGTAAATTGATTGTGGATGCCAGACGGTTTTTACACATTGTCACAATTGCCACTAAGCCTCCTCCCGAAGTGACTGCCACAAGTCGGCAGCGGTACTATAGTATGATATACACTGAAGTGCCAAAAAGTCATGGGATAGCAATATGCAAATTTTCAGATGGCAGTAGTATCGCGTAGAACAGGTATAAATGCGCAGTGCTTTCGCAGAGCTTTCACTTCTGTTCAAGTTATTCATGTGAAGAGGCTTTGACGTGATGATGACCGCACGACGGGAATTAACAGACTTTGAACGCGGAATGTTAGTTGGAGCTAGACGCATGGGTCATGCCATTTCGGAAATCGTTAGGAATTCAACATTCCCAGATCCACTGTGTCAAAGTGTGCCGAGAGTATGACATTTCAGGCATAACATCCCACCATTGACAGCGCAGTGGTCTACCGCCTGCACTTAACGACGGAGACCGGCGACGTCTGCAAAGAGTCGTAAATTCTAACAGACAAGCAACACTGCGTCAAATAACCGCATAAATCAATGTGGGACGTACAAGGGACTTGTCTGTTAGAACTGTGCCAAAGAAATTTGGCGTTCTTGGGCTATTCCAGCAGAAGACCGACTCGAGTGCCTTTACTGACAGAACGACATCACTTGCAGCGACTCTCGTGGGCACGTGAGCATATCGGTTGGTCCCTAGATGAATGGAAAACCGTGGCCTGGTCCGATGAGTCACGATTTCAGTTGGTAAGAGCTGATGGTAGGGGTTCGAGTGTGGCACAGACCCCACGAAGCCATGGACCCAAACTGTCAGCAAGGCACTGTTCAAGCTGGTGGTGGCTCCGTAATGGTGTGGGCTGTTTTTCATGGCATGGACTTGGTCCTCTGGTGCGACTGGACCGAACATTGACTGGAAATGCTTATGTTCAGCTACTTGGAGATCACTTGCAGCCATTCATGGACTTCATGTACCCAAACAACGTTGGGATTTTTATGGATGACAATGCGCCATGTCACCGGGCCACAACTGTTCGCGATTGGTTTGAAGAACATTCTGGACAATTCCAACGAATGACTGGCCACCTAGATCGCCCGACATGAAGTCGCATCGAGCATTTATGGGACATCATCGAGAGGTCTGTTCGTGCTCAAAATCCTGCACCATCAACGCTTTCACAATTATGGACGTCTATCGAGACAGCATGGCTCAATATTCCTGCAGAAGACTTCCAACGACTTGTTGAGTCCCTGCCACGTCGAGTTGCTGCACTTCGCCGGGCGAAAGAGGGCCGACACGATATTAAGAGGTATTCCATGACTTTTGTCACTTCAGTGTATCACTAAATTATATAATTAAACTTGGCATGAATGACTTAGTGTCTAGAACTCTGGCGACCGGGTTCGAGTCCCGGCGGTACCAGGGAAGTTTGTAGTGGTTCTAATCAATTTTAAGCCAGAGGTCCAGGTCTTACATGACTGTAACAGTGTTACGGAGCAAAGACAGACTTCTACCTACGGGTGCTACATCACAACAGAAGCTGCCCTCTTTCTTTGTTTCCGTGAGTAAATTACTCATGAAATATCCGTCTCGCACTGCAGGACAATGAGGATTAGTCACAAACACATAACTAAACTAGCTTATTGGATGAGGATTACAAAAATATTATTTCCAAAATGATAATTCATAAATACACGATAAGCTTAATTTGATTTAATTAATTAAGCGAAATTTAATTAATTGGCATACAA
The DNA here is from genome assembly GCA_021605095.1 of Caerostris extrusa. NCBI lineage: Eukaryota > Metazoa > Arthropoda > Arachnida > Araneae > Araneidae > Caerostris > Caerostris extrusa. The sequence continues at coordinate 71,965 of BPLR01006159.1, forward strand.
TTTCCTCACATATTTTTCCTTTCCAAATATATATCAAGTTTCCAATAGTGATTTCTAAAAAATAATATAAAATACTCTTATTTAAGATTAAAAAAATGAATATATGTTACTAGAAATGAAAACTACAATTCTTTCAAAAAATATTGGTGTCAAAATAGGTATTAGAAACAAAATGTTTTAAAAATGAACTCGGTAGTTATCTGAAATAATATAACTGGTATAAAACGAAACGCCGCCGTTTTCTTCCCAGTTATATCCCAAAAAATAACAGGGACTCTCTCTTCTGGAGTGATTTCGGACAGTGTGGAAAAAACTGAAAGGTCTATCGGAGTTTCTGACAGTTGGCAAGATATTTTACTCCCGGATGAACTTTCGAGGGATTTATACACCCATAGAAAGTATTCTTTCTGTCAGGAACATGGGATGGGCACACATTGTTTACCGCAACTAAAAAAAAAAAAGTATTCCATTGAGTTTCTCTTTTTTTTTCTTCAATGCTCTTTTTTTCCTCCTCCCGATTTTTGAAATGGAAGAAGTTATTTATGATCTTTATCGTCATATTTTTGTAATCAACTTCCATTGCTTCTTTGATTTTTTGCTCTTGTGATTTATTATTATATTTTTATACAATATTTAAGTTTTTTTAATGCTGGGAACTATATGTTATCGTTAAAATATATTTATAAGTCATATATTATTATATTTTTTTATTATTATATTATAGTTTTCTTACTATATTTAATTTATTTATATTATTATAATTTTATACAATATTTTATGCATACTTCTTACTATGTATATTATTATATTTGGGCCTGAAGGGCGGGTGACTCGCGCTCTGGCGCTGGGTACCCACAGGTTTCGGGATCGAGTCCCAGTGGTGCCATGGATGTTTATAGTGGTTCGGAATTCACTTTAAACTGTTGGTCATGGTCTAATATGATCGTAGAGTGTTGTGGAGGTATTGTTCCCGCGTCCGTAGCCTATCTGCAAGCAACATGCATGTCCTGAGTAGTGCTAAGTAAGTAACGTCGGCGCTGGGCGCTTGCCTTAAGGCATCGAATGCAATTGTCTAAGTGTTTGTCAGCTACATTAGAAAAAAAAAAAGTATTATATTTTTATTATATTTTATTACAAATTATTTATATTTATATATTTATTATAAAATATTTAGTGATAGTGAAATTAGTAAATTCTAAAAATAATCTAAAATACTTTTATTTAAGTTATTGTTTTTCAGAAAAATAACAATCTATAGTATGTAACAAGAAGCAAAAAAAAGGAATTCTTTCAAAAAATATGGTATCAAAATACGTATTAGAAAAATAAAATGTTTTAAAAATGAACTCGGTAGTTATCTGAAAATAATATAACTGGTATGAAACAAAATCGCCGCCGTTTTCTTCACAGTTATATCCCAGAAAATAACAGCGACTCTCGTCTCTAGAGTGATTTCGGACAGTGCGAAAAAAAAACTGAAAGGTCTTGTCTGAGTTTCTGTCAGTTGCCAAGATATTTCACTCCTGGATGAACTTTCGAGGGATTTATACACCCATAAGAAAGTATTCTTTCTGTCAGGAACATGGGATGGGCACACATTGTTTACCGCAACTAAAAAAAAAGTATTCCATTGAGTTTTTTTTTTTTTTTTCAATGCTCATTTTTCCTCCCTTTTTTTGAAATGGAAGAAGTTATTTATGATCTTTATCGTCATATTTATTGTAATCAACTTTCATTTTTTTTTTTTTTATTTTATTGCTCTTGTGACTTATTATTATATTTTACACAATATTTAAGTTTTTTAATGCAATGAATTATAAAGTATTTTATAAAATATAACAATAAGTCATATTATTAAATTTTTTTTTCTTACTACTGTGCTAAGAAGTGAGCTAAATTTTTTTTTTTTTTTTCAAAAACACTTTATTTATTCTTCCAAATTTATTTCATCGCCTTTTAAAGTTATTCCTTCCAAGACATTTTCTAAAATGCATGCTAAAAAGTCATCGGCAGGGATGGCCTTCAAAGTGAGCACCGATTCACGTTGAATCTCTTTAATCGACTCAAAACGGTGTCCCGGAGTGGTCTTTTTAGTTTAGGAAATGACCAGAAATCACACGGAGCTATATATGGTGAATACGGTGTTTGTGGAACGATGTTTCATTTGTGGCAAAAAATTTACGAAGACTGAATGCTGTGTGAAGTGTTACAAAACCTGAATGATTCCATCGGAGTTTCTGACAGTTGGCCAAGATATTTTACTCCCGGATGAACTTTCGAGGGATTTATACACCCATAGAAAGTATTCTTTCTTTCAGGAACATGGGATGGGCACACATTGTTTACCGCAACTGAAAAAAAAAGTATTCCATTGAGTTCTTTTTTTTTTTTTTTTTCAGTGCTCATTTTTCTCTCCCTTATTTGAAATGGAAGAAGTTATTTATGATCTTTATCGTCTTATTTATTGTAATCAACTTAACTTGTTTTTTTTTTTTGTTTTTTTTACAGCTCTTGTGACTTTTTGTTATTTTATACAATAATTTATAGTTCACAGCATTAAAAAAACTTGAATGTTGTATAAAATATAATAATAAGTCACAAGAGCTGTAAAAAAAAAAAAATGGAAGTTGAATACAATAAATATTCTGTGAACTATAAATTATTGTATAAAATATAACAAAAAGTCACATTTTATTAAATTGTTTTATTATTATATTATATTTTTCTTACAATATTATTATTATATTTTATATATTTTTATTACAATATATATTATAATATATTTATATTTTTTATTATATTTATCTTATATATTTATATACAATAATATAATGTAAGAGGGACCTGATGGCCGAGTGGCCAGCACCTTTGCACTTGGTACCACTTGATTCGAGTCTCGACGTTGCCTTGGTTGTTTGTAGTGTTGGTTCGGAATCCACTTTAAACCGTAGGTCCCAGTCTAATAGGATCGTAGAGCGTTATGCGGGTAGTATTAATCGCGTCCTTAGCCTATTTTCAAGCTACACGTGCCCCTAGGTAGTGTAAATGAGTAACAGCGGTGCAACCCTTGCTTATGGCATAAAGATTAACTGTCTCCGTATTGCCAGCTGCATGAACACAACACGCGTAATGTAGGAAATTATTTATCATATTATATTTTAAGTAATAAATAATTATTATATTATTATATTTATATATATTATAATATATATATATATATATATTTATTATATTATTCTTGCGATACTTAAGTCTAAATATAAATGCTATAAATGCTTTAAACTATATATTCATTTTTATACGACCTGTATACGTAGATAATACAAAATTTTTATATAAAAAGGCCATAATGCATAGATATTTAAACAAACAAAAGTGTTAATTACTATTATTATTTCATTTCAATACATTATTAAACTGATGTTTATCTTCATCTTTTAATCTTTGAGTAATAATAATTAAGTTCTTTAATCTAATTTTGTTTAAAAGGGCCTGGTGGCTGAGTGGTTAGCGGTCTGGCGCTCGATAGGACAGGTATAGGATTCGTGTCCTAGTAGTACCATGGATGTTTGTAGTGGTTCGGAATCCACTTTAACCCGTAGTCCCTCATATAACTGTAAGAGCATCACGGCGCCAAAACTAATTTCTCCCAACATGTGTTTCATCCCTTCCTGCCCCTTTCTCTACATCAAAGAGTAAATTACTCATTGGGTACCGTCCCTCACAGCAGGACCTGTTATTCTGTTTATCTAATCATTACTATGTTTATCTAATCAATATTTATTTATCATCATTTATTTATAATTTTTTTCCCATATATAAATCGCATTTCTTATTAGTGACATCTAAACATAATATAAAATACTTTTATTTAAGTTATTTTTTAGACAATAAAAACAGCAATGTAAGTTAAAAATAAAAAGTCTTTCAAAAAATATCGGAGTCAAAATTCGTATTAGAAAAATAAAATGTTTTAAAAATGAACTCGGTAGTTATCTGGAAATAATATAACTGGTATGAAACGAAACGCCGCCGTTTTCCTCACAGTTATATCCCAGAAAATAACATCGACTTTCGTCTTTGGAGTGATTTCGGACAGTGTGAAAAAAACTGAAAGGTCCTATCGGAGTTTGTGACAGTTGCCAAGATATTTCACTCCTGGATGAACTTTCGAGGGATTTATACACCCATAGAAAGTATTCTTTCTGTCAGGAACATGGGATGGGCACACATTGTTTACCGCAACTGAAAAAAAAAAAGTATTCCATTGAGTTTTTTTTTTTCAATGCTCATTTTTTCCTCTCTTTTTGAAATGGAAGAAGTTATTTATGATCTTTATTGTAATATTTATTGTAATGAACTTCCATTGTTTCTTGATTTTTTATTGCTATTGTGACTTAAATTTGATATTTGTTATTTTATACAATATTTAAGTTTTTTTATTCTGTGTACAGTAAATTACTGTATAAATGTAATAACAAGTCACATATTATAATATTGTAATTTTTAACAATATTTATTTATTTATTTATATTATATTATTATTTGTAAGAAATTATATTATTATTTGTAAGAAATTATTTATTATATTTTATTATTTTATTTATTTTTATATATTTGTTATATTATATTATTATATTTTTCTTACAATATTTAGTAAATTTTCCTGTAAATGCTGTGAGCTATAAATTAATTTTTAAACAAGTAGATATAGTTCATATAAAATGTTTAATAAAAAAATGTTATAGTATCTAATTTTTTAAACAAACAAAAATGTTACTTACAATTCTTGTTTCATTTCTAAACATTAATGAAGCTGTTATTTACCTTCATCTTTCAATCTTTTCTCTACAACATTTAAGATCTTTGATCTATTTTAGTTTAATGCCCAATGATTATGTACTGACTGAGAAGAAGAGAAGTTGATTCTCATAAAATGGCATAAATTTTTTATTGTAAAAACATGTGCATAGCATTTATTATTGTAAATGCATGTGATTAGCATTTATTATTTAAAAAACTTGTGATTAGAATTTAATATTTTAAAACATGTATAGAGCATTTATTATTGTAAAAACATCTGCACAGCATTTATTATTGTAGAAACTGAATAAAACTCGATAATAATATTCTAAAATATCTTGTATTGAGGGTTAGATTGTTATTTGACTGACTCGACTTCAGTGGCAACGTGCGCAACTAATGAGTGTTAGAACTCAGCTTCAATCCGCTGGCTGCTTTGTTGTAGACTTTAAAAAAACGGGGGAAATTCGATACTGTTTGTGATGTTCAGCATCTTCCCTCGTTATTCGGACTATCTGGCTCGATATGCAAATATGGGGTAGTTTCCATTAAAGTCCTCTGGAAGGCACTTCCCTCCTTCAGCGACGTGGAACTAAGTCAAAATTCTCCATATGGATGCTCCTTCACAGCTGCTTCTATCCCTCTTTCCATGAGTGGACTACTCATGGGATGTCCACCCCGAACTGCAGGGCACTGAGGATTAGACACACAACACATAATTTTTATATTAAAATTTTCAAATATTTGTCAGAATGCCATAAACTTGTGCCAGAATCACATAAATCTTTACTTCCTGTCCTGTTTACAAGTCGTGGCTCTTTGATCAAAACCGAACCTATTATCTTTTCAGTTTTATTAGTAATGAATGGAAAAATTAACCCTTGTCATTAATTGTTAAATAAAAAAAAATTCTTGAATTAAAAACAATTCTGGAAAATAAGCCTTTGTTAAACAAAAAAAAAAATTAATTTCATGAAAATTCCAAAATAAATTATTGAAAACTAATCCTACAAAGGGGTTGAAAATTTTACATTTTAGGAAATAAAAATTGGGAAAAAAGTATCTGATTAAATTGAAAACATTCATTCTGTCCTGGCAGGAGAAAATAAAAACAATTATTTTACCTAACAGGGTTAAATGAATGTTTCCATTTTGCCTAATAGAGAAAAATGGCAACAATTTTTCTTATTATTGGAGTCATTAACTATAGAGTAGTAGTATAATACAGTCCGCATCAGGGGTGCCAATTGGGGAAAACTTATTTCTCACGTGATCATGCACTTCACATGACTTTTACAAATACCACTGTCCATTGACAGGAGTTGGGTAATGGCTGATCACCTTTATGATCACTTCTATCACCTTTGGTTGTGTTAAAGAAGAAAAACAAGCTTATTTTGCCCTGTGGGATATACTTCGATCATTTAGAATTATATTTAGTCATGTATTTCAATGTTTATTTGTAGAAATCTCTACTTCTGGCTATTACTAACATATGTTATTGTTGTAAAGAAAAAAAAATTTTTCATTATATTTCACACAAAATAATTATTATAAACAAAACATTATTTCTTATGCTTATTTATTTTAGTAAGCACATGCTGGGGCCTAATGACCGAGTGGCTAGCGTTCTGGCGCTTGGTACTACAGGTAATCCCGGTGGTGTCATGGATGTTTGTAATAGTTCAGAATTCACTTTAAGCCGTAGGTCCCGATCTCATATAACCATAGAGCGTTACAGATCCCATTCAGACCTTTCACCCTCACCATTCCCAAGCTGATGGACTTGCAAAGGTGCAACTGAGCTCAACACACAGTAGTGGTGTAATGGGGTGCTGTGTAATAGTAACACTAGTAGTAGTAAGCATATAGTACCCCAATCCTGACACAAGTTTCAGGGACCTGATGGACGAGTGGCTAGCGCTGGGCTCTCGGTACCAGCAGGTATCAGGTTTAAAACCCGGCGGTGCCATGGATGTTTGTAGTGGTTCTGAATCAATTTTTAAAACATAAGGTTCTCATATGACCGTAGAGCGTCACGGAACCCAATAGACTTCTTCTTACCCACATATTCCCAAACTGTAAAGGGGCAACTCAGCTCTGGTACAGTGATGGGGCGTGGTGTAGTAGTAATAAGTACATAGTTTAATAAACTTATGACTTCTGAAGAAAAATTTCAGGTATTTCTCGGAATATTCAAAATCGATTCGAAACATGTTTACGTTTTCAAAATAATGAACGTAATTGAAAACAAAGGCCAAGCGGCGATGTATTGCCAACTCTGGCACGAAAAGGTCTCAAAATGATTGCCCCAACATTCTGTTCTTGGACCTGAATGGCCGAGTGGCTAGCGCTCGGTACCACAGGTTTCGGGTTTGAGTCCCGGCGGGGCCATGATTGTTTGTAGTGGTTCGGAATCCACTTTAAAAAGCAGGTCCCGGTCTAATAGGATCGTAGAGCGTTGTGGGGGCATTGTTATTCCGCGTCCGTAGCTTATCTTCAAGTTACATGCGCCCCCTAGGTAATGCAAAGTGATTACGTCTGTGCGGCACTTGCCTTAGGGCGTTCAAGACGTCCATGTCTGTGTTTGCCGCCCATGTCAGCTGCATTAGAAAAAAAAAAACATTCTGTTCTTTTAGAATAGTGGCAAAACTCTGTTTTATTATTTCCTTAACTTTTTTGGTCCATAACTTCGTTTCAAATTTAAAATTTTTCCACATCTTCCACTACATTTTTTTTTTTTTTTTGCATACCAAAGTTGCTTACATAACAACATTATAGGAAATCTATATTTTATTATAAAAGTTTTAATAAAACATTTTTGAAAAAAAATTATGTAAATAACCACAAAAACCAAAACTAAATAGAAGCAACTACTTAGAACAATTTACATAATCATGAAATATGAAATAAATAAAAAAAAAGATAATAATGAAAATTGAAAATATTGAAAAAAAAAAAAAAAAGTTTAAATTTAACATGAAAATAATGAATAATAATAAAGGAAAAAAATATATTAAATGTAAAAATAATATAAATATTTTGTTTAACGTGAAAATAAAATTTAAAATATAATTAAAAGCGGTTGCTTACTTTAAGAACCACTAAGCTAAGGCACATACACGATTTATTCATAGCGTAATTGTAGTTTAAGACTTAATTTAGAGAAATAAAAGACCATTCATTGTTGTTCCAATGCAGCTTTCAATACAGAGACAATTAATCTGTATACCGTAAGCAAAGGCTGCACCGCTATTGTTCATTTAGTACTACGCAAGGGGCAGGTGTAGCTCGAAGATATGTTACGGACGTTACTTATTTAACACTAGCCAGTGGGCACGTGTAGCTTGAAAATATACTACTTACGCAAGTAACACCACCCCCACAACGTTCTACGATAATGTTAAACCGGGACCTACGATTTAAATTTAATTCAAAACCACTACAAACATCAATGGTACCGTCGGGACTCGAATCCGAAACCTGTGGTACAGAGTGCCTCGGCAATCAGGCCCTACAAAAACCCTTATTTACTTATTCTAGATGATTTTTTTTTTTCAATTACGTCGAGGACTGGAACGTATTGACTTTTTCCATGTGAGCAGCCAAAGTGGGCTGCACCGATGAAAGCTGTTACTCATTTAGTAGCAGCCAGAAGGCACGTGCAACTGGAATATATACTACGGACGCGAATAACATTACCCGCCCGCAACGCTCTATGATCCTATTAGAATGGGACCAACGGTTTAGGCCAGAAACGAGGCCGAACGACGGCCAACGAGGCCGAAATACTAGATTTAAATGTAAAACATAAAAAATAACGTGAAAAAAAAGTTAAATAAACATGTTTAAAATTGATAGTTTACTTAAAGAACCATTGATGTAAATCATATGCACCATTTATATTTATATCGTAATTTATAACTTAATTTAAAGAAATACTACTACCTCACATCACTCTGCCTAGTTGTCCATAGGAATGATGTGGATGAATTTGAGTTCTGTGACACTGTACGATTATACAAGACAGGGACCTACGGCTTAAAGGGGATTCCGAACCACAACAAACGTCCTTGGCACCGCCGAAACCTGCTGTACCGAGCGCCAGAACGCCAGCCAATTGGGGCCATCAGGCCCCAATTTGAAGAAATAAAGGACCATTTAACAGATACCATTTTCCCTATTACTGGGAAAACCGCAAAATCTTTAAAAATCCAAACCGATCAATGCAAAAATGCCCCAAACATAACTTTCAAATAAATATTAAATAAAAAGAAGAATATCTTTCCTGAAGGGCAGAGGCAACGCCAACAAAATCCGAAACAAAACCAGTGGCGGCTACATAATCTGTGAATAAAACGTGAAGCCCTCCTTTTATTTATTTATTTATTTTTTTTCTTCCTAGCGTTTCTCAGTGCTGCAGAAGCCATCATCCCGTTCAAACTCATTCTCGGGGCCCTGGAAAGCCTTTAACACACAGTTTCTGCGGCGGATATTCTTTTTCTCTGCCCTACCTATCACTGTCTTTTTGTTTCACGCCAAGTCTGAAAGATAAATGACAAGGGAAGAAAGAAAGATGCAGATAGATCTTTTCCTTCCTGGCCCACCTGTCCCCCACAGCTACCGCAAAGACTTGCAGCTCTTGAGAAATGCGGACGCGTAAACACGATTTGTCAATCGCAGCGGCCCAGGATTTGCTGGGGATATATTATATGCCCAGCGCGGATGTGCCCCGGGATTTGCGGCGAGAGTGGGCTGAGTCAGGATAAAGTGGTACTTGCATTTTTAAAATCTGTTTGGGTTGTCTAACGGATACATAATAGCCAGCCATTTTTTTTTTGTTTGTTTGAATAAAAAATTGTGATTACTGTATGTTACGGATTAGAATGGATTATGAATGTGTATTTATGACTATGTGTATTTTGACTATGGTATTTACGGGTTTAGAAGGGATTATGACAATGTGTATTTACAGGATTAAAATGATTATTGACTATGTGTATTTACGAATATTATGGATTATGACTATAGTGAATTTCCATATTATTACGGATTATGATTACCTTATATTTCTGGATTAAAGAGGATTATGATTACCTTAAGTACGCGGAAGTGTTGTCCGAGATTTGCAACTAGAGTGGGCTGACTCATGATAAAGTGGTACTTGTATTTTTAAAATCTGTTTGGGTCCTCTAAGAGATACATAATAGCCCACCATTTTTTATTTTGTATTTAAAATAAATTATTGAGGATTATGATTACCGTATGTACCCGGGATTTGCAAGGAGTAGTTATGTTAAAATGTACTTGCATATTTAAATTCTGTTTTGGTCGTTTAGCAGATACATGTTAACAATTCATTATTTTTATTGTTCATATTTAAAATAAATTAAAAAAATATGATTACCATATATCACTGGATTTGTATGGATTACGACTACCGTATATTTCGGATAACTAAGAGTTTTTGCATAATTTTTTATCGTCCGATACTTTTATTCTAGCGCGCATGCTCATACGAAATACTATTGACAGATATGCATGCGCAATAGTACGACGTTTCCTAGGAGCATGCGCGCTAGGGAAAAAAATATCGGACGATAAAATAACGTTTTGCAAAAACTCTACTATGTATTAGGATTACCATATATATCTGGATTATTATTGATTATGATTAATGTATATACGCCTGTGTATACGGATATATAAGAATGTGTACGTGCATACGGATATACGTACATACGTATGTACGTATATACGGATGTGTCCTGGATTTCCAAAAGGCAACATAGTCATATTAAACTGGTACTTACATTTTGCGAAAAAAAATTTTTTCATCTAACAGATATATAATTGTCATCCATGTTTTGTGTGTTTAATTTAAATAAAAAAAAAAATTTGGATTACTGTATATTTCAGGATTATTATGGATTATGACTACTGTGCTTTTCCAAATTATTATGGATTACGATAACCGCGTATTTCTGGATTATTGCGGATTTTGATTATCGTATATATGCAGATGTATCCGAGATTTGCAACGAGAGTCGGCTGACACAGGATAAAGTGGTACTAGCAGGTTTGTACTTGGTTTGTTTGGGTCGACCAGCAGATACATAATAGCCAGCTATTTTTCTTTGTGTGTATTTAAAAAAAATATATGATTATTGTGTATTTCCGGACTATTATGGATAATGAATATGTGTATTTAAGGGATTGTAATTGAATATAATTACCTTATATTTCTGGATTATTGAGGATTATGATTACCGTATATTTCTGGATTATGCTTGCTTCTGGATTATATATGCGGAATGCGTCCGAGATTTGCAACGAGACTGGGCTGATTCAGGATAAAGTTATAAAAGTAAAGCTTACGCAGAATAATTCATTTTTAAAATCTGTTTTGGTCTTCTAGAAGATACATAATAGCCAACCATTTTTTAAATGAGGGTTTAAAAAAATAAAAAATTGTGATTATTGTAAAAAATTATGACTTCTGTATTTACGGGTATATTTTCGGATTATTATGGATTATTTATGATTATGAGGATTATGATTCCAACTTATGACAATTATGGATTATGATATATGTCTGGATTATGATTACGGATATATTTGAATATGTAGATTATGATCACAATCGTTCCGATTTTTTGATTATTAAAGTGGGATTTATCTGTTTTGGTCTTTACAGTATAGCCCACCATTTTTTTGGATTATTTCCGGTTATTATGGATTTGACTATGTGTATTTACGGGATTTTATATTATAATTATTAGGATTATGTTTACGATAGTTATGTCTGGATTATGATTACCATATATTTCTGAAGATTAATTATTGTAGATTATGATTTATTTAATTATTTAGATTATGATTATGTATGGAGATATGTCCGATATTTGCAATAAGAGTGGACTGACCTGGATAAAGTGGTACTTGCATATTTAAAATCTGTTTTGGTCTTCTAGCAGATACATAATAGCCAGCCATTTTTTTTTTTTTTTTTTTTTTTATTTTTAAAATAAATAAAAAATTGTGATTACTGTATGTTTCCGGATTATTAGGGTTTATGACTATCGTGGATTTCCAGCTTATTATGGATTATGATTACAGTACAGTTCTGGATTATTGAGGATTATAATAGCGGTATAAACGCGGATGTCATCTGGATTTGCAAAGGAAGTCGGCTGAGTCATATTAAACTGGTAATAATAATAATGACTAAAATAATAATTTATATTTATTATTTAGTGTACTTGTTACTAATATGGATTATTTTACTCTATATTCCGGATTCTTATGGATTATGATTAAAGCGTAAGCTTGAATTTGCAAAGAAAGTGAGCTGAATTACTTTTAAGTGGTACTTGTAGTTTCAACATCTCTCTTGGTCATCTAGCAGATACATGATAGAAATCTATTTTTTATTCGGTTTTTAAAATAAATAAAAAAAGTTATGATTTCTATACATTTTCTTATTATTATGGATTATAACTACCGTATATTTCCGTATTATTAAGTATTATCATTACAGTCAATTTACACATTACTATGGATTGTGAGTATCGTATATTTCTGGATTATTAAGGATTATTTTTACCGTGAGGAGGTGTGAGGAGAGGATGTTATGTGAGGGGGATTTATCTGGAATTTACAACTACAGTGAGCTCTATCAGGTTGAATAAGAAAATGAATAAAGCAATAACTAATACTTATTATTTAGTGTAGTTGTTAATAATATAGATTATAATTAATGTATATTTCCGAATGTAAGCCGACAAGGTCCATTTCTTTAAAATATTGATCTAAAGCTCAAATTCCGTATAAAAGCCGAATTAAAAACAGTTTCTGTGCCACAAGGCGATAAAAATCATTGTCAAGCAGATAAAAAGTGTATAATATTTTCTAATTAAGTCACTGTAAAGTAAGATGACAATTACAACTCTGGTATCTGAAGATAGAACAATCTATTGTTGTCGTTTTTAGGATGTATAGTATCTAGGCTAATCTTATTTTCTGTGCCATTTTTTTTTTTTTATGTGAAAGCTGAACAGGAAGATGAATTCTTAAACATTCAAGTTCAAACCACAGGTGATCGCATTTGCTGAAAATTGCAACAAAAGTATTGCTGCTCGACATTTCTCTGTAAATAAAAAAAAACAAAAAACAAGTTTGAGACTGGTGGAAAATTCCAAAATTAAATCAAGACTCTTTTTTTTTTCTTCTTTTTCTTTTTTTCGTTTTTGCGCACGCGCGATAAAAAATAAAAAATACCAGCAATATTAAAATCTCGAAAATAAAACAACTCATTTTCATAAACCAATAACTCATTTAATTTAAATTGAATTTTTTTTTTCACAAACTCTTAACATATAAATTTAAGAGATAAAAACGTGTTGTCTTGAGAGATATTTGACAATTTATTACTTGCACTCTGCTAATGAAAAGTGCATGCACTTTTTTTTTGCGAGGTAATCGAATACATGTTAAACAGTCTGTCGTAATTTAAATTTAGAAAACAAAATACTTAAAAATATCAGCTCATGCATGAAAATATATGGTACATATATTTTTTTTAGGTAATGCGTCCATATTCAAAGCCAAAATTGTTAAAAAATTCTTGGGATTTTTTTTTATGTTATTATTAAACTAGATTACAAAAAAATTGAAAAAAAATATCAAAAATATATAAAGGAATATATTTTGTTAAAATTCTGCAAAAAAATGTCTAAAAACTGTATTTTTTTACGTTATATAAATACTTCTATCTAAAAAAATATCTAAATAATGTAAAAAAAAATATCCCATTTACTTGCTTAAATGAAGAAATCTATCCAACATCATGTATTGAATAAAAAAAAATATAACTAATTTACAGTCACTGAGTAACTTCATCAAAAAAAAATACATGAAAAAAAGTAATGTTTTTAATAAAATATGCCATAACTCATCATTAAATGAATATATTTTTAAAAAATATTTAGTGCTTATCTAGCATTATTCAAAGCATATGTCAAATTTTCATTATATTCTAAAATCTATTATAACAGTTATGAGTGTAATCGTATGATAATATGATTAAAAATAGAGCTTAATAGAGACAAACCTTTTTAATGCTTACATTGCTTACCTAACATGATTCAAAATATATATTTAAATTTCATTATATTCTAAAAAAAAATATTATAACAGTTATGAGTAATATTCATAATTCTATTATAAGTATTCTATTAGCAATTCTATTAAAAATTTCAATGCATGATTTCAGTATCATTGTATATCATGATTAAACTGCTGTGTCTCGATTTCTAGATTTTCTAGAAATGCACTCAAAAAATAAATATTAAATATTTTGCTTTCGAAAGACAAAGGTTTGTTTTTAAAGTAAAACAATAAGAAGTTCGAATTTTTTTTTCATGAAAATCGCTATTTAAACTTCGTCAGTTAACTTAAATGTCTTAATAACGGAAAAACACTACGTTTATTTCTGGCTTTTGAACATTTCTGGCTGGTCTTTTGAGTCCAATAGGACAAATACTTGTAATGAAGTTGATTTCCAATTAGCTTTTTAATTTGGGCAGAAAAAAATTCGTATACCTGGATAGTTAACGGAAAAAAAAAGTTTATTTCCTAGGGAAACAAAATTCCAATTTAATTTAAAAATATTGCTTTCATGACTAAAAATACAATGTTTAAAATTTGTAAATTTACATATTGCATTAAAATGCATACATACTGCTGGAATATATCAGTCAAAGTGAAGTATTTCTTCGCCTTGACGCTTTTTTGCAGCAATATCTCGTTTCCTTTTGACTGTGAGTAGCTATAAATAGTCACTAAAAAGTTGTTAATTACAATTTGTTAAAATTAGTTGGTAATATCCATATCATCAATAAGTATTAGCTTTAAGTAGTCGCACTCAGGCTACAATCTCAGTCCAATTTAGAGCTTGTCAAGACATGCAAACTCCCAGTTCACGATCTCTTGTATCGTGCATTAGCCATATTGTCATCATCTTCCTATTAAAAGGAATTTTTAAATTAAAAAGCTGTTTTCAATAAAATTAGTTGATTCATCGTCTTGACTCACTTCTTTTCAGCAAAATCTTGCATTCTTTAGACATTAGATAGCTTTAGACAGTCACTTTTAGTAAGAATTTTTAAATAGTCACTCTAAGTCTACCCGCTGAATCCATTCAGGCACTGCAAACCTTCACTAGTTGATGCAAACATGCAAATACATACAAACCTTCACTAGTTGATGCAAATATGCAAATACATACAAACCTTCACTAATTGACAATGTCGTGTAATCCGTTATAGCCATATCATAATCATCTTCCTATTCAACACTCCAAAATCAGAGATTTTTCACAGTTATCTAGCCTACTTCAAATCTAATTGATCTGCGGCAGACCTTAATTATCACACGCCATGATAAACGAAACCACAAGGGTTCACTGAAAAAAAAGGTTGAATCTCCGTCCTATTCATTCACCTCAGAAATAAAACAAGACTTCTGATCGATTCATACACATGTCGTCGTCATCTTCCTTGCCAACGGAAGTTATAAATTAAAAACCTATTGTCAATTGTTTCGTCATTTCACTCGATTCTTTGCAGCAATATGGACACCCAAGAAAAAAACCCATTTGGGGTTTGCCTCTGCTACCACGTCTTTGGACAGTAGTGGTGAGCTTCATTCGTCATTCGTCATGATGTCTATGTTGCATGCTGCCTATTGTAATCTTCTTCATGTGAGGGACTGTTTAGTTACTGAACTTTTAGTTTGAAAAAAAGCCCCACTTTACCAGCAGTTGCGGTACATGCTCAGGGAATGGGTTTGAGCTAGTGGGCCGCACCTGCAGTATTCCAAGATACTGGGACTCATGTTTTTTTATTAATTGTAATAGTGGAATAATATATATTTGTGTATATTATATTTGAGTAATTCTTATTAGAAATTCACTTATGTTAATACATTGTCAATTGTATGACTCAGTTTAACTATTTAAATTGTAAATATTACAAAATAAATTTTACTGATATTTAAAATCACGAAATTTGCTTTTGATTTATTTAATGCTTATGCGTTTCCTTTTCCAACTTGTATAAGTCTCTGAGAGTATTCGAACCTGTAAGTTTATATATAGTATGGGTTACGGCAGGTATTTAGGTATATATTATTAAATGAGTTATTGCGGAATTTGTAGTGTTTAATCTGTGTATTAGGAAAGAAGTTTTTAAAGTGTTCATTCTAGGTTCGAGTTATTGTATAAAGGTATAGGGTTTAAAGCTATTAAAATTATTTTATACATCAAAAATTTAAAAAAAAAAACGCATAATGAAATCTTTTGAGGTTTAAACAAATATTCATAACGTAAGTCTCCCGAATTTAAAAGTATTTTATTTTTAATTTCCTAAGACATTTTAATCTTCATCAAATAACTGGAAATGTTACAATGTTATAATAAGGTAGCACGTCAAAACATAACCAAAACGCAAAATAAAAAATAAAAAAAATACTTGAACGCCCTTAGTTTGCAAAGTTCACTTTACTTAACGTCAAAGTTGGTGATATATTAATTAGTACCTATTTTTCTTTTTGAAAAGCAGCGGGTATAATTAATATTTCAAAAGAAACGGTTTTTAAATCTTCGACTATATAGCCTTAATGATAGTTTGTTCACAGTATTACTGATGGTTTCTTAAACATAATTATAAAAAAGGATATTATGAATATACATTGCTGACATTCTATTAGACTTAAAATTAAGGAAACAGTCACATATTATCTATTTTCGATATTTTATCAATCATTATAAAACAGTCTTTGGATGATACCATTAAAATCAATAATTCAAGAAAATAAACATCATGCATTTTTAAGCAATCAATATTTTTTATAAGACTCCAACAATTGATGCGCAATCAGACAATCGTTTTCGTTAATGATTTATGCTAAACATATTGCAATCAGCATATATTTACATACATATGTTGTATATTTATGGACATATGTTAAAAATAGACATAGATTGAAATATTTGTGGGTATGTGCTAAATATACTGCAGTAGACTTTAATAAATGTGAAACGCTTTGTCCTTCGGAAATTGTTTATGAAAGAGATTGCATTCAAATATAATTTTATATTAAAATGTTTAGCATGTAGAAACATAAACAAAATAAAGAAGTATATTATGAACATAAGTAAAACAAAATCTATTTTCAATTTCATCACATAAGAATGATGTCCACCAATCATAATTTTATTTTATAGTGAACAAAACATTGCGTATATTCTCTATTAATTGATGACAACATCCGTCTAAATATATAAATTAGTGAAGTCATAGTAAACAGTAAGAAACTTCAGCGTTAACAGTTAAAGCTTGAAGTAGTTTGAGGGTTAAACTTAAGGTTGAGGATTAGCTTAAAATATTTAGAAAAACAGCTTGAAGTAATCTAGTTCTAGAAGCGATATTACATTTTCATAGGAGACGGAAGTAATGCTACGGTTTTAAATGGTAATTATATCCAACTGGAATTAATGACAAAATTTGCAATCAGATAGTATGATATTTGATTCCATGCTATTATATTACAAATACCACCATGTCCATATGTTTTCCAAAACGACAGCTGTAGCGTTTCCAACCAGTAGGAATCAGACCTTCTCAATCTTATCTCTAGTTAACATATACTACTACTGAATCATGTGTGGAGAAATGATGTTTAGGACTAGTTCAGATGTTTAAAAGTAATTCCGAAGGACAAAAAATCATTAATGAAATATCCTTGTATCAAAAGAGGCCTGATGGTCAGTTGGTTAGCTCTCTGGGCCATTGGTACCACAGGCTTTAGTTCAAATTCTGTCTATGACATGGATGTTTGTTAGTGGTTCGGAATCCACGTTAAAATGTAGGTCCCCGTCCAATTACCCCAAAGTGAGCACAAAATGTCCATAGAGCGGCAAAACCGGAAACTTGTATCAAAACTTTAGAATTGCTTTTATTGACATTTCTCTCAACAAGGTACGCCTGTCACAAACTTATATTCAACAATTGTAAAAATATTTCAACTTAGTAAAAAGCATACAAATACATCGCCATGAAGTACAAATTTTAAAAATACTTTAATGAATCAAAACCATATTATATTAATATAATATATTGATATTATAGCATTCAAAACATTACACCATATTATATTTAACTCATTTCTTTATTACGTAAATTTCATAACGTTGCCAAAAATATAAAATGGAATTAAATAATTTAATTGTTGTTAATGCTTTTTACTATTTCCTTTATATAATCAGTTTTCCCAACAAAATATTTTTAAAAAAATTTTAAACGAAATCACAATTCTTCTTTAATTTATCTGTTTTACGTTCGGAATATAAACTTTAAATACAACATGATTTATTTTAACTAAATTACATCATATTTCAAAAAAAAATTAATAATATTTGAAATCTTAAATTAATATAACTGAATTTAGTTCCCAACTACCCTACAGAAAATATCTTAATGTTTGAGAATTGTTCCCTTTTACCATTTTCAAATATATATATATATATATATATATAGTTTTCAATTTAACTACCTAAAATCCCTTCTATCATAAATGCAAAATTCTCTTGTATTTTTCTAAATAATAAGTGCAGCGTGCAAAAATAATAAACAATAAATGCAAATTGTTAGAGATTTAAATCTTTTCAAAAAATAAGATATTGATACAATTCCCTTTAGATGCAAACTGAATTTAATTCACTTACAAATGTTTATTCCTCAAATGATTGATCTACTTTGAATAGATTATACTAGATACCATAAAACACCTTCGATTATTTCCTGCAAAGTAGATCAGTTATTCATTATGCTTCTACGAAAGCCACATCATAAATAAGACAATATTTTTTATCTTCTGTTTTTTTTTTATTCATTTGTTTTATCCCATTGCTGCTATACGTATTGCTTTGTAAAAGAATAAGTAAAATGTAAACAATAATAGATATGCAAGATGTTTTTCTTGTTGTGTTAAATTGTTCCCAGAGTGAGAATTTCTTGACATTTACAGCTTTTGTGATTTATCTTTATTACTACGTTGGATGGGAAGAATAAAAACGAAACATCAAAAACTGTGTTTTAAAGTCGATTTTAAACATACTGCGGTACGACGAAGAATTGTGTTTTTGTTTTTGCTTTTCAACTGTAAAATTTATTTTGTAAGATTTTCATTCATTGATTTACAGATTAATTGTTAATTGAAATTAGTGCCTTTAACGTGAAATAATTAAAATTACATTGTTAATTTAATAGTCTAAGTCAAAGCTTTGTAAACATTTTTTTACCAAATTGTCTTTTGTGACGGTGTTAAAATGTATTAACAGTTTCTCTTTCTCTTGTTGTTAAAACTTATTAAACAAATTTTATTTTTGGATTTCGTTAAAATTTATTAACATACTGTCTTTTGTGACGATGTTAACATTTTTTAACAAATTATCTTTTTGTGGCGTTGTTAACATTTATTTTACCAATTTTTTTGTGACGCTAGTAAAATTTAGTAACATCTTTTTGTGACGTTGTTAACTTGTATAACAAATTGTAGTTTTGTGGGTTTTGTTAATTCTTTTAATTGACAGATGGATATTGCCATCAGAAATTAAAATTATGTTGTGTTAAAATTATGTTTCTTGTTGTATTATATTGTTCCCAGAGTGAGAATTTTTGACATTTACAGTTTTTGTGATTTGTCTTTATTACTACGTTGGATGGGTAAGAATAAAACGAAACATCAAAAACTGCGTTTTAAAGTCGATTTTAAACATACTGCGGTACGGCGAGG
Organism: Caerostris extrusa; assembly: GCA_021605095.1. Classification (NCBI taxonomy): domain Eukaryota; kingdom Metazoa; phylum Arthropoda; class Arachnida; order Araneae; family Araneidae; genus Caerostris; species Caerostris extrusa. Next base: position 91,624 of record BPLR01006159.1, read on the forward strand.
AATTTTATTTTTGTTTTTGCTTTTCAATTGTAAATTTTATTTTTATTTTTTCAGTGATTGATTTAAAGATTAATTGTAAGCTGAAATATGAATGAATTAATTAAAATTATGTGAATTAATTAAAATTATGTTGTTAAATTATTAGTATAAGGGCAAACACTTGTAAATATTATTTAACAAATTGTCGATTTGTGACGTTGTTAAAATTTCTTAACAAATTGTCTTTTGGGATGTTGTTGATATTTTTTTAATAAATTGTCTTTTTGTGGAGTTGTTAAAATTTATTAACAAATTGTCTTTTTATGATGCTAAAATTTTTTAATAAATTGCCTTTTTTTTTTGTGACGTTGATAAAATTATTTTAAGACATTGTCAACATATTTAACAAATTGCCTTTTTGTGATTTTGTTAACATTTTCAACAAAAATTTTTGTGACGTTGTTTTTATGTTTTAACAAATTGTATTTTTGTGACGTTGTTAAATTTTTTTAACTGATTGCCTTTTTGTAACGTTGCTAAAATGTTTTTTACCAAATTGTATTTTTGTGACTTTGTTAACATGTTCAACAAATTGACTTCTTGTGACGTTGTTAACATATTTTAACAAATAGGTTTTTGTGAAATTGACGTTTTTAATATTTTTAACAAATTGTCTGTTTGTGACTTTGTTAATTTTTTTTTTAACAAATTGTCTTTTTCTGGCATTGATAACATATTTAACAAATTTTCTTTTTGAAACTTTGTTAAAATTTATTAACAAATTGTCTTTTTGTGACTTTTTTAACATTTTTTTAATTGACTGATGGATATTGCTAATATAAAATTATTTTTTTATTCCTGAAAAATATGTCTTGAAAGAAATGGAAATTAACATGAATTTAAATCACGATTGTTTTTGGCTTTTTGCTTTTCTATTGTAAATTTTATTTTGTAAGATTTTAATTGATTGATTTACAGATTGTAAATTCAAATTAAACGCAAATGTGAATCAATTAAAATTGTGCTGTTATATTACTAATTTAAGACAAATGCTTATAAATTTTTTAACAAGTTGTCGTTTTATGGCTGTTAAAATTTATTAAACAATTGTCTTTTTGTGATGTTTTTAAAATTTTTTAACAAATTATATTTGTGTGACGTTGTTAACATTCATTTAAAAATTTTTTTTTGTGATGTTATTAACATTTATTAGCAAATTTTCATTTTGTGACTTTATTAAAATTTATTAACAATTTGTCTTTTTCTGTAGTTGCTAATATTTTTTATCAAATTCTCTTTTGTAACGTTGTTAACATATATTTAACAAATTGTCTTTGTGTGATATTGTTAACATTTTTAGATAGATAGATCGATATTCCAACAGAAATCAAAAATAATTTTTATTCTAAAAATTATTTCTTGAAAGAAATAGAAATTAATATGAATTTAATGTACTAGAAGTAAATATACTAGAATGAATATTTAAATTAAAATTCAATAAATTCAGAATTTTTATTGACCTGTAGTAAATATTGCGTAAATCATCAAAGTTTTTCAGTATTTTTGAAAACCTACATCTGAAAAGTTTCATTTTTGAAATTAATAATATATATATAACCAACCATATTTAATAATTATATATGTATAATTATGTGTGTAATTAGTTTACATTTTTCACAAAATACATTCATTAATTTAATTTATTTTATAGATTTAAATTCTTTCTTCGAATTATTTTTTAAATAACTTATTAAATATTTCTTAAATTTCGCTGAATTTTGTGTAAATAGCGATTATTTCCCTCCTAAATATACAATTATTTATTAATTATAAACACTGCATATATTTGCAACTATATAAACTACACTTTAATTTTAAATTTCTTTGAAAATAAATTAATTAAATTAATTTTACTTCATTCATTCTTTATCGCACATCTTGTACAAATACCTATCATTAACTGTTTACGAACGATATTATTAAATTGCTACTAATAAATATTTTGCATTCTCGCAATAAATACGTTTTTAAATAGAATTAATGAATGCTCTCAAATATCTATTTACTTCCCATTTTCTTCCATAAAGTATTTATTCGTTAAGAACAATATGCGTTAAATGTTTGAAATAAGATATGAATCAAATTGTAATAAAATTAATTATTTGGCATATAATTAAATATGTAGCGATTAATTTTGTAATTTGTTCATTAGAAATTTATATTAATTATAGCATTATAGTAGTTTTAAGAAATGTGATAGTTATTTATAAAAAATATTTTGAGAGATGCATTATTTTAATTATTAATTTTATTTTATCCATATAATTATGTGTATTGCTTTTGTCAGGGAAGTTTTGGTTTCCTTCATGATTTTTTTTTTTGTTCCTTCAAAGTTTCTTATTGGGCTCTGGTGCTCGGTACCACAGGTTTCGGGTTCGAGTCCCGACGGTGCCATGGAGGTTTGGAGTGGTTCGGAATCCACTTTAAACCGTAGATCCCGGTCTAATAGGATCGTAGAGCGTTGCGGGGGCATTATTACTCCGCGCCTGTGACTTATCTTCAAGTTACACGCACCCCCTGGGTAATGCAAAGTGATTACGTCTGTGAAGCGCCTGCCTTAAGGCATCCAAGACCAAGCTGTCTAAGTGTTTGCCAGCTGCATTAGAAGAAAAAAAAGTTTCTTATTGGTTTATTTAAATTTCTTTCAGAAACTTTTTTTTGTACATAATATTTATTTAATTTTTTTACCCGAGCTATCAATTATATAATTCAATATTTTAAAATTTTCTAAAAAACGTCTGATTAAAACTAAGAAAATTTTATTTTAGAGGAAAATGAGATTTTAAACAAAATCAATCTTTCGGTATTCTGCGGTTGTTTTTGTATTTTTAAAATTACTATTATTAGTTTTTTTTCTTACATTAAATTCTAAATCCCAAATCGAACACATAATGGTCTTATTAGATTAAAGTGTTATATAATCAATATACCAGTATCGTGAAGTTGTGAAACGATTTTTCACATAGAGGTAATATTGAATATTGAAGCAGGAAGGAAACTGGAGCAGTTGAGACGAAAAACTGAAACAATTGCCAGATTGGGTCAGTTTATATATAACAAAAAACACTCTCAACCCTAATGCTCAGACATAGAAATTTAAGTGAAATATATAAATTATTCCGTCAACGCCACGAATATTTTTCTCAAATGCGAATGTCTGTTCTCAAGTTTGAAAGATATATAGAAATATGATAAACACATTAAAATCCTTTGTTTTTCAATGAGACGGACTTATTTCACAACAGACAACATAAAATAAATTCAAATGAAATAGATAAATGACCAACCGTCGACGCCTAACTCAGAATTTCCCTCCAGCTCAAAAATTGAGAGATTTAGATGTATTCCACGGATGACGAGACGGGTATCAACTTACATAAGGACCAGATACATACCAATGACATAGCTATATGTAACAGTATCTCCTGTCATAGCTATATGTAACTGTATAGCCTAATATCTTGTGTGCCAAAGTTTTTTTTTGTCTTAACGTCTTTTTTTTTTGTCTTCATTATTATTTTAAAGGTATTTAAACAAATTGACTAAAATATTTTCAGTGAAAGTTTGATAAAACATATTTTCCTCTATTCCAGCATGTACCAGGACAAAAAAATAATAAAATACATAATCCATAAAAATACAAAATAATAACATACATATTATATAATATTACAAACATAAAATACTAAAATATAACTTAATTTAAAAGGATATTCGAATATTTTATTATATTTTATTTTTTTTAAAGTATTCAAAAATACAGGTTTGAAATAAAAGAATTACTTTGTTTTTTAACTGTTTCCCTAGATCAATTTTAAAGATAAAAATTTTTTTTCCCTTTAAGCAGAATTGATAAAAACAAAATCTTTGAATCTTTTCTTAAACGAAAGAAATAAACATAGATATTTTTACGAGCATATATAAAACGAGATAATATGTGAATTAGAAAATATCTTTTTTAAGAATGAATATATAATCGGATTATTGTTTATTATCAAAGTAATATTAGTATATATTGCTCTGAATTTCTTCATAAATGTGGATACTTTGATGACTTTTCATGAGATATTACAAGATTTAATTGACAAAAATTAAATTATAGTTAAGTGTATCATTACTCAACATAAAAAAAATTTAACTTTTAGCTTCTTCACTATAACATTATAAATTTGAAGTATTTTATTTTTTTTTAAAATTATAAAAGAAAGAAAATTTTTGTACTGTGGTCATTTTAATCTAAGTTAAATAAAAATTAAATAATTTTTATAAAAAATTAAACATTTATTTAGATATACATTTATACATTTATTTAGTTTGTAATTAAGTTTAAAGTTTTTTTAGATATACATATTTATTTAGTAAGAGTAGTTAAAAAACTATTTAAAATTTAAAGATTGTGAAGAATCTTTTATTATTTTTACATAATTAAATAAACAATTGTTAAAAGTGTAAAAAAAAAATAAATAATAAGTAAAACTTGAAATTTCAAGTAACGAATTTATACTTTAATATATTTAAAGTTGTATTATTTTTTTGAAAAACAATAAAATTATATTTTATTTAACAAAGTTTAAAATTATAAAAATTAAAAAAATGAATCTAAATAATTATAAATTATACAAAGTTTAAAAATTTTCAAAATCAAGCATTTAATTTATTTAAATTAATTTCATAAAATAAAAAATTCAACATTAAACATTTGTTTAAAATTAAAAATTTAATTTTACATTCTTATTTTAACAAATTGCATTCATATATTTATATATATGTAAAACACTAATAATGTGGATATTGGTTTTAAATGCATCCATAGAAAATATATTCAAAAAAAAATAAATATTTTTAAAAATTCAATTTAATTTTAAATTGAAATTAAAATTTAGTAATGTAAACTATTTTAATAAAAGTGGATAAATCAAAATTTACAATTTTTATGAAATTGTTTAGGCTATTATTTTTTTTTTCTTTTTTATCCCAACAGAATTTTTAGTTTATTTATTAAATTTCTTAAACAAAAGTTTATATTTTTATTGAAAAAGCAAAGTACGTTTTACTAAATTTATATGTATACATATACGTAATTTAATCGAAATAGAAAGATTGAACGGAAATTTTTTTTATAACTTTTGACTGGAATTTTGTGAAAAATAGAAACAATGTTTAAATTAAATAAATAATATCTATCCAGTCAACTGTAAAACTCGAAGAAATTTAAGTATAATTGAAAAAAACTATATGTATTCGTTTTTGAACAAAAATTGTTTAATAATTCGTTATATTTTATTTACATCAAGATAAAGCTAAAATAAAATTATTTTTTGATATCTATTACAGTTTTTATAAGAAAATAAAGGACGAATTTAACATAAAAAAGTCGAAAATCGTGAATTAAAAAAATCCAAAATATTGAAATAAAATAAATTGTTTCTTTATTTAAAAAGTAAGAGTACTTATACGTCAATCCTAATTTTTATATACATTTATAAATATATAGAAATATTCAAATTTTATTTATTCCTACATATATTGAATGTATACAAATAAATATTTTTCTGTATGAGTGTTTATACTTCGAAATTTATTGACTAAAATTTTGACTAAAAGAATAGAAGAAAGTCAGAAAAATTTAAATTTTAAAAATACAAGAATAATTATTGACTAGATATCCAATGCCAGTAAACTGTAAACTGCAAATAAATAAGTATACATTGAAAAAAATGTTTATTTATGTCTAGTTATCTTTTATTTTTGTATACAAAAATTGTTTATGATATCTTTCTTCGTTATATTTTAACAAATTTCATTTATTCCTGTCAAGATTATTAAGCAGCGTATACAAATAAATATTTATTCTTGTAAATACGTATTCGTGCCGAGTGTTTATACTTGAACATTTATGTCGTCAACAACTTCTAAAAGGACCAAGTTGTATATATTTAAAGTCGCAGAAAATTTTTCTTTTTAGCTTCAAGAAATATTTCACTTTGTGCTGGAGAATCCAAGAGAAGGCCGACGAAGAATGAAACACGCAACTTTATACGGAGAGCTTAAAACAAGATTCATAAAATATTCGTAAAATTTTCATCAGAGGCTTAGTCTTGTCGCGAGTTTTGACAGAAGGACTAAATTATTCGTTTGCTTGGAAACATGTGACTGCATACATAACAACTTCGACACAACACTGTTCAAGTTGAATCGGAAACGGAGGCTGGGGACGTATAAAAATTGCAGTTTCTTGTAACTTCTGATCTGTAATATATTTGAAAAGGTAAAATGGAAGTATATTTAGCGCTTGTTTGATTTTAAGATCTTTTCATCAGCATGTTTGTTATGTATAAATTAAAACAGTGTTGACATTCCTAGGGACCATCTCTTCATTTAACTATTTTTATGATTTCGGATTCTGATGAAATATTTAATCAGAAAATATGATCCAGATTCAAATTAATAAAAAAAACATTTATTATGAATAATAAGATAATATTTATGACAGTAATATTTTATTTAATGTTATGTTTTATTGCAGATTGACAATTTTTTAGGTTTTTTTCCTTGTAATAATGTGCTAGCCTTGAAGCAAGATAACTATTAAGCAATTTTTATTTCTTCAATATTTTCATAATATACAATGTTCTATTATTTTTCTATTTCTTATATATTTTCATAATATATAATTTTCTATTATTTTTTATTTCTTAAACATTTTCATAACTTCAACAGTTATTATTTTCTTCGTTTTTTTTATTTCTTTCTAGTCCCATCATATCACAAAAAGTTTGCCCCTAAAAACATTGTGTTTAAAATTAGATGGAATTGTTGCTTCACACATTGACATATATTGTTTGATAATGCATTAAAATTTACGAATTTGTTCGGCTAAATATATTTGTGGGGATATATATTTTCGCATGATGTATGTATGTACATTATATGACATATATGTTATTATATATGATATACGTTTGTGTTTTTGTGATAATTAAGATTTTATGGGCACGTATGGCTTGTGTTTTGTTTAGGTGTTTCGTTCTACGGTCATTTTATGCATACTTTAGGCTAATTAGACATGGACCTACAGTTTAACGTGAGTTCCTTAACCACTAACCCGCCAGGATTCGAACCTGAAGCTTGTGTTACCAGTGGCCAGAACGCTAATCAATTGGCCATCAGGCCGCCGTATGGCTTTAGTGTAACTTGAGGTAGTGCACGCGGTAGCCGTTGAATTGCACATAATAAATGCAGCCAGCAATAAAGATTTAGGTAGTACATGTGACCTGCTGCAACAATTCTAATCATACCTATATTATAGCATCATGTTTAGATCTCACTTTGCCATTTTTGAAGCTGAACAGCTGTTTTCTATTGTTCATAAGAAGTTCCATATGGAATTTGAAATTAAGAATAGTATTATTAACAACATTTGCACATATTTTCATGAATAATGACAAGTATATAAACAAAAAAAAATGTAAAATGTGTGATTTACCATTATTATATGAATGGTGCGAATTATAATGCGTATTATTTTAAGGTACATACTATAATTCATCATTAAAAACTTTGTGCATTATTTAAAAAAATTATAATGATAGTCATTTGTGTATTTGTAACAAAATTTCTCTTTTGATGATATACAAAGGCATTCTGGTTATCTGATCTTGATTCTGGATCCAGTAATAATCACATTGATACAATTTATTGAAATATTTGAATTTGTTATTAGATTTAACAAATTATTTATTTAAATATAAATTGAAATTTTTTCCCTAAAATTTATAATAACAATATTAAAAAAAGTGCAGATTTTTATCAGCTTAATATAGAAAATATGATTATTTAATTTTAACTAAGTAGCATAAATAAAATATAAAATAAATAATTGAATAATAATATATTTATAATCAGAAACACGTTTTTTTTTTTTTCATCATGCATTCTGCCATTATCCTAACAAGGTATTTTTATTAAAAATGAGAATGAAATTTAATACTTTGTAAATAAGAACAATGCTTTGTTCTTCCTAATTTTAAGTTCGTCCCTTTCAATACAAATAAAAAATCTTCAATCTTTCAAAAGGATTGCAAATGACATTTTGTTATCATTGTTCAAGAGCAGTAGTCGATGGAAAGAAAGAAATAACATGAATAATAATAGCAAAAAATACATTTAATAACTATTTCATGCTTGTTTAATTAAATAATACTATAACAAGCTTCTCTAAATATAAAACAATGAATTAATAAACTTGCACTTTTATTTACTGCATTTAATAGAATGCTAGAACTTTGTATCATTTTTATGAATAAGAATAAATATTTCATTTTGTATAAATACATGTTTGTTATAAAAATGTCGTCGTTTCATATTTTCCTGGAAACATCATAGAATGAAAGGAAATTTTAAATTATTTTATGCGGGTATATAAGTAATATTATTTTGAATAAATAATTATAAACTCTGTCCTCTTTCTATAAATGGAATTTTATTTACAGTTAATTTATAATTCAGAAAATATGTATGCTAAAATCGATTTTTTTGCTTTCATTTTGTTCTGATTCATTCATAAATATAAATATATAAATAAGTTTATCCTTCCCGTTTCAATGGAATGCTTATTAAAATATTAAATTTTAATTAAAATAAGATTCTTTAAAGAAACCGATTTTTTCTTGTAATATAAAGAAATTTTTATTAGCAAGTCTTAATAAGATATCACTAATTTTTTTTTTCTAAAATAAACAAAAAATGTCTTTCCTAAATCTCATTAAAACATATAATTATAGCCAAATGTGAAAAAAATATATTCTTAAACATCATTTTTCAAAATAATGAATCATTTTTAGGAAATAACATTCGCATTTAGTTTGTAATTTTATTATTTGCTATAGATCATTTTCAAATTAATATAAGAAAGATATTTGCTTCTTATGAAATGATAACATTTTTACAAAGCCCTTATTTGAACATGTTAGCAAATAAGTCTGATTTTACAGAATACTTCAAGCACCAGACACAAAATTTGGTACAGATATTCTTGTTTTTGTAATTTTATTTTGTTTGTATGCTATTGAAAATAAATATAACAACATTTTTACAAATCACACTATATAATAACATGTTTACAAATCACTTTATTTCAGCCTGTCAGCAAGTAAGATTGATTTTATAGCAGCATCGAACATCAGATTCAAAAGTTGTTACAGATATTCTTGTTTTTTATAGTTTTGATTCATTTATATGGTATTGTAAATTAATTTCAAATAACTACTATTTAGTAACTTGATGTTACGTTAGGTTTTCCAAATCAATGGTGTGTGGGATCGAAATTCGATAAATGATATTGAAATAAAAGCTTCAGGTTTATGAAGAAAAGGAGTCTTGTGGATAAATCTGCAAACTGGTATACCCTTCCAGTGGAAGTGGGTAGATAAACACAAACACCCCTTTCTGAACATCATTCGGAACTGCAGTGACACATTAAGTATGCTTTGTCTGTAACATGCCCCTTGAAATAGTTTTGTGCAATGCTCGATCTGTTACATTCTTGCCAGATTTAGGTCAAATTTCCTAACAATAAAAACCAACATTATCTATTTTCTACAATTATTAATTAAATTATCAAATTCCATATACATTTTTTTGAATAATAATAATGTCTTCCATGTAAGGAACTAAATTAAATAACTATAATTTCCTGCTGAATTATTTACCATTATAATCTTTTTAAAATATGTTAATCAGTAAGAACTTCATAGGATTCAAAATGGTTTGGCAAAGATTTTCTTCATAATCCCTTAATAACAATAAAAACAAGAAATATTTTCTACTATTAATAATTAAATTATCAATTTCCACATATTTTTCTTTTAAATACCAATATGTTTTGCATGTAGGCAATTAAATTAAAAAATTATAATTTTCTGACGAGGTATTTACAATTACATTTTTTAAATTTTTGTGAGTCAGTAAGAACTCTGCTGGTTTCAAAATGCTTTACAAAATTCCTTAACAGTGGCAACAAAAAAAAAACCCACCTATTTTCTGCAATCATTAATTAATCTAATCTACAATTATTAAATCACATATATTTTTTTTTTTAATAATAATAATGTCTTCCATGTAGACAACTAAATTAAAAAATTATAATTTCTTGATAAATTATTTACAATTGCATTTCTTTTAAATGTTGGAAGTCAGTAAGAACTCTACAGGATTCAGAATGCTTTGGCAAAGATATTTACAAAAATCCCTTCCTAACAATAAAAAATTATAATTATTAATTAAATTATCAATTTCCACATATATTTTTTAAATAATAATGATGTCTTCCATGTAGAAAATTAAATTAAAAAATTATAATTTCTTGATATTTTTTTTTTTTTAATTTTTCAATTAACAAATGCATTTCCTTAAAATTCTGTGAGTAGTAAGAACTCAAATGGATTCAAAATGCTTTGGAAAAGATTTTTACAAAATCCCCTTCTAACAATAAAAACTACAATTATTAATTGAATTATCAATTTCCAATTATATTTTTAAAAATAACAATAAAGTCTTCCGTGTATACAACTAAACTAAAACATTATAATTACCTGATGAATTATTCAAAATTATTTTCCTTTAAAATTTTGTGAGTCAGTAAGAAACTCTACGAGATTCAAAATGCCTTGGCAAAGATTTTTACAAAATCCCTTTCGTTCGAAAGGCCTTTCGCTGAATCAGTTTCACCGTAGAATGCTTTCTTAGTTTCCCGAGGAGTTTTCTTTACTCATCCAATAGTAAACAAAAACAGAACGATCAAACTTAATTCAATCAGCCGACCAAACTTAGCCAGACCGAGGACAATTTTATTCAATTTTCTTCTGATGTAAATAATTTAGAGACACTAGATGAAAGTTTAAATCCGCTGTCTTTTGCTCTCTTTTTGATTACAGAATTACCTAAAACAACAGGTGACTGGCTTAGCCAACCAAAGTTTCTAGCAGAACTCGAATTCTAAGAGTGCAGCACAAGTGATGTTTGTTGATTTGGCGGTATTTTTTTTTCTAACTTTTTTTTATTAATTTATTTGATTCTGTAAGAAAAATATTGATTCTAAAAGCGCTTTTTTTTTCTTCTGATTTTGCATTGCTTGAGTCCATTTTTATTTTTAATGTTAAAATGAAAAAAATTAATTTGTCTAGAAAACTTTTTGCAATTTTCTACTACCATTTTCTAATTTGTCGTATTGCCGTATCTTTTGCATCAATCTATCATATCAAAATTGTCGTATCTTTTTTTTAGAAAGAGTAAATATTTTTTATTATACAGTATGTCTCAAAATTCAAGCAAAGCATGAATTCCTATAACACCCTAAATAGTGTGTTGTTAATGAAAGAGCTGATTTTACTTTTATATTTATTGTCTAGAAAACTATTTTCAATTTTCTATTAATAGTGATTTTTCTTCTTTTGGAACATCTTTGGGACATCATAAGTTGTTACTATTGTAAATACGAATTGTTAATTACTATTACTAATACTAATTACTATTGTTATTACTAATTGAATAGCGAAAAACCCATCAGTATCCAATTTAATTTTATGTGTAACATTAAAATAATTAATCATTATAAAACCATGTAATAATTTCAAAAATATTTTGATATTGTTGAAGTAATTGTAATTGTCATATATTGATGAAGCTCTAATGCACTCTATTAAAAGCAATAAAGCAATTCAAATGTTTCATTTTTAAGATACGTTATACACTGATGGCCATCAGAAATGCAAGAGAAACATATATTCATGTTGTTTATTAAACAAATAGCACAAATTAAACAGGTGAAATTATTGAAAATTAGCCCCTTTTGATTTAAAGAGTATGAAAAAAATTAGTGTTTTCTGTGTCCCAGCCCTGTGTCATGGCCCCAGTTGGCAATAACTGCTGATATATACTATCTCATTGATTCAAAGTTGCTTCGAATGTGTTATATTAATCCATACTGCATCCTCACGTTGCCAAAGATGATCTGTCATATCAGTAAGTGGTGGTCCTTTTCCAATCATTGACCAGATATGTTTGATAGACGACTTGTCGGGAGAACGGGTAAGCCAAGGACGTAATAGAATGTAGTAGACAAAGAATAGTTGCACAATGCCTACTGTCCTAAACATTGCGATTGAAATAGGGGTTAAGGACTCACAAAGTGTTGGAAATTTTAAGCATTTCAGCGCGACCCTGTGCGTCGTTGATCATATTGAAAAACTTGGATTCCTCCTGGACTCTCAGATAAGCTGTAGCTGCCTGGGGTTAAGATATTCCTACGTTGCAAACATACTGTACAATAAAGAACATTTAAATAAATAGTGAGTTTATGGAATATTTTTTGGATCCAAAATTCATGGCTTAAACAACATACTCATGAATAACGACATTATCATCGTCGAATAACAGAAAATGCTGGTCAACAAGCTACCCATCCCTCAGAAATTAAGGTCTAGCTATTCAGTGTATTGGCAATGCGTATTAGAGGTCTAAAATCTATTGTCATCTTAAAATTTAGTGTAAGGAAATAACAGGTGATATATAATGCATGATTTTAGCAACATTTCGCCACTGTGTTGCCAATATCATATATGATCATCCACGTGATCTATGTTGGATCGTAATTTGTCTGAAAAGAAATATGGTTCCAATCGTTTGTTCTCTGGAGTTCCTACCACCATTGAAGACTCAAATACTAGATATCAAATGTGATCACATCAACATATATAATGCTTTCTGAATGTTCCTTTTCTGCAAATATTGTGCAATAATTTATTTCTTGCTATGAGCTTCCTGATATTGCAGTGTGACACATTAGTTCCACTTCCACTATATGTCTACCTTGAAGTGTGGTGGTTCAGTTGTTCTAGTTGATCGATCTACTTACATTAATTGCATATCAACAACAGTGTGGCTCGTTACGTATGACACACGCAACGATTTCTCGGGAGAATAATTCGAAATATCTTTAATCTACAATTCTTCCTGAATCAAAATGAAAACGTGCACGACTGTCTATCATGTCTCTCTATGAGCATTTAGAAGTTTCCTATGCAATTGCAATACGAACAAAAAGCAATTCAAGTACTTAAGTGGTCATGAAATGCTAATCATTATATCATTATGTACTATCGAGGTATACGCGTGGGCCGAATTTGTCTTTTGAATGCTTCATTCATGGTGTTACATTTCGGATTATCAACAGAACAGATTTATAAATATATTAGTCTAAATCTCTCCAAATCCGTAGCCATTGTTATTAACTTTTATTTTCCTGTAATACAATGTTTTATGAGTGTTACTTGAAAGAAATAAAATAATGAGCTGTTTATTTATTTTATATTAATTATTTAAAAGATAAATTGAAAAATATGTCTAAAATTCTTAATTGTAATATCTATAAGCTTTAACTTTCCATGGCCAATTAAGATTTGAAGAATTCTATTCGAAGACGATTTGGATCATAGTTTAATCGGTAGATAAATAGTAGGCAAAAATGTCTTCGTAGATGTCAAGATGATTTTTTCCTGATTCTCTGATTTTCTACAATACATTATTCGGTCGACCGAAATGAAGGGGGCCATTTTCAGTTTCATACTAAAGTGCTTACTAAGTTACTGCAAACTAACTCTTGGGTTTAAATGATAGCAGACTGACATTGATTGTCAAGGGAATAATAAACAATGCGATGGAGAAATAAAATATATAATTGAAAGGTACAGTATTGTAATTAAAAATATATCATAATTATTTTTGTATATTTTTTTCAAATTACTGATTTGATTTTGATTTGTTAGGTTTTTTTTCATAATGTTTTTATTATATATTAAACTAAGCGAAATAATTATCAACATTAAGCTAATGACTGGAAAATACTTGATGTTAAATTTTGCTACATATATTTTGTTCCTTAGAAAGAATTTGACAGACTTTCTGGAACAACTGATATCTAGACACGAAACAACTGCCGGAAGAGAAAGTTTCCTGTTAAAATGTTTTCTTCAAGTCTTCTCAGTAGTTTATTTAACTTCAAAATTATTTCTACAACAATATGGCTTATGGATAGCTATATTGCTGTGGAAATAATCTTTAAATAAACAAATTTGAAAAATTTTCATTAATCTGCTTGCAATTGATTAATATAAATTTTTTCAATAATTAAGTAAAAATTAATTATATGCCATTTTATTAATTTTTTGGAGTAAACTCTTTAAGATTAAAATTAATAAAACTCGTTTTTAAAACATATCATGAAATATTTTCAATGAATAATTAGTACAAATTTTTAGTTAATTAAGTCTAATATAATTGAATAATAAAATGACAGTTTGGCGTAATATAATATAATGAACCATTAATATATATAAAGAAAAAAATTGTATAAAAACTTACTGTAAAATTCCACAATAAAAAAAAATTCCCCATTGTTGAACAAATGGAAGAACCTGCTGTGTTGCTACAGCCAGGGCGGGTTGAAAATAATACAAGTGAAATACTAAGCATCCAACGTAAAGACAGTCAGAAGCAATAAATACGAAACGAAGTCAAACTAAAAATCGTAAAAATCTCTCATAAACCTGTAAAACTTAAAGTACTTCTCACACTTGGAGCTGCGATGCCCCGGCTGTGAACTCAGAAAATAAGTCGTAAAGTTATCTACTGTCTCAGAATTTCTTTTTGAGTAATGTGACCATAAAGGACAATTTTAGTATCTCGTGCAAAAAATTTATCGCGGCTTATCCCATAAGTCTGTGTAAACAAGTTCTTGAGACTAAAGTGATAACTGAATCTCTGGAGAAAAAAGCTGCAGAATGAGGAAAAGAAACAATTGGCTTCCAAATTACTCCTCTGTTTCAAAGCAGATTAACAGTTTCCTTTTTTTTTCCTTAATAAGGAGCTGATAGTCTGCTTAACAAAAAATATGCCAAATCTCTTTTTTAACATGAAATATTTTCGGTGGTTGTTGAGGTTACTGCAACTTACTTAAATGACGTTTTTTAAGTTTGAAATGATAATAATCAACAATGCAGTTACATGCAAATTAACAAAGATAAGACTTTACCGAAATTAAATAAAATCAATTATATTTTAATCATTTCAATCATTTTATCATATTAAAAAATTGAAATAATATTCAAGAAATGTAGAATAATTTGCCTAAAATTGTGACAAATTTTTTTTCTATTTCCAATGGCAAGTATACAGGACAGAAGATATCATAAAAAATTAAATACATAGAACAAGTCTAGTAATCCAATAGCATTTACTTAAACAAACAGGAGGCTATGTAGAACAGGAAGCAAGATGAGACATGCCCATTTATTCCTGGTTATCACACAGGCGACAGAGAAGGTCAGGGAGTCAGTTTAATTCTGCAAAAGGTGCCTGCGGAGACAATCGTGACCACAGAAAACCAGTAGCAATGCCACCTATTTTCTCTGGGCCATTCAGGAATATCATGAATAGGATTGTACCAGGGCTTGTGACTGTTTCTAGCGGCGACATCCTCAAAGAAGGAGCACCTAAAGGTATTTTTAATTGTCTTCCCTCTTGTTTCGAGATAAACCACTTGCGTTCTACTGTAGAACTATAAGAAATTCACACTGAGAGCCAGATTGAAGGTCATATTTGTAGATCATTTTGCAGTATCAGACGTTGCTCGGAGTGCATCACGAGGAGGTAGATCTACGTTGCACTCCATGTGACAAAGTATTGAAAATATATGAGTGGTTAGTTGTGCAACAAATACAAACACTACCAGATCATTCAGTTTTATCAAACTATAAAGCTGTAATTTTAAAGATTATTAAATTCCTTTACCATATTACTATGTTTTATTTTTTTTTTACGATTTTTATGAAAAAGATTTATCTCACAAGATATATGCAACACTAGGCGTCATCTGAGACTTCTTTCCTAAAGAGAAAAATCTAAAAACTATAATCTTATATTAATCTCTTATGAAAGAAGAAAGGCTTCCAATTACTTCCTGGATTCTAAATTAGTCTGTTGCTTATAAATCACTGTTTAAAAGGATATTATCAATTTATTTTTTCTGATGTGTTGCTGATTAATAAAGATTAGACTTAAATTTTTAGAATTAAAAAAATCAATTATGTTTTAAACATTTCAACAATTTATCATCTTAAAATATATAGAAAAATATTCCAGAATATTAATGTAAAATAATTTGCCTTAAAATTGTGACAAATAGAAGTTTTGAAATTATATAAGTCGTAAAACTATCTATTGTCTCAGGAATTTATTTTGATGAATAGGACCATAAAGGACAATTTTAGTATTTCGTGCAAAAATATATATGCCAAATGTATTTAACAAAAATTTTATTGGTTAAAAAATTTTTTTTAAAAAAATCTATTTTTACATAATTCTTTAAATACTTCTTAATTTTTTTTTCTTTAACAAAAAAAATACAGAAATTAAGTAATTATATTTTCTCTGTAATTATTTTTGTATAAATTTAAAAATAACATTGTTTTAGGTTGTGTGTGTGGATAGTTATGTACCTTAATAACAAAGGAACATAATTAACAAAATGATGTTAGGACGTTATTTTGATGAATGACGAAACAAATTATGTTCTTTAACATAAATAATGTACATAGTAAATTAAATACCATTATAAATAAAAAATATTAACTGAATATAATAAAAATAATAATGATTGCCGATGTTACTGCAAATTACTTAAATGTTATTTTAGGATTGAAATCATAACATTCAACAAAGCAGTTACTTACAGATTTCTGAGTAACAAAGATGAAAATTTACAAGAATTAAATAAAATCAAGTATACTTCAACAATTTATCATCTTAGAAAAAATTTTAATTATTATTTCAGAATTTTAATGTAAAATAATTTGCCTTAAAAATGTTACAAAAAGAAGTATTGAAATTATATGAATGGTTATTTGTGCAACAAATACCAACACTACAAAAGACTATTAAGTTTTTATCAAACTCTAAAGCTATAGTCTAATAGTTTATTAAAATCTTTACAATATAAATAGATTTTTTTTTTTTTATGAAATCGTGTTTCCCCCCTTTTTTTCCATGAAAAGATTTTTCTCATAGTATTATGCTAAGTTGATATATGTAACTCTAGATCGTAATCTAAGAATGCTTGTTTTTATAAAAAAAAATAACCTATAAAAGGTATTTATAGATTAATCTCTTACGAAAGAATAAAGGTGGTGTAAGGTTGAAGAAGATTATTCTTTGGTACTTCTTTATTAAAAATGATTTTTTGTCAAAAAATAAAATGCTTAATTTTTAATAATTGTCAGGTTTTTCAATTAAAAATGCAGTAGTATTTTTAAAACATAAATTAAAATATCTTATAATATTTTAATGAATAATATCTAAGCAAATTTAATAGAAAATACTCTATTTAAGTACACTGCCCTCGAAAGTTAAGGTACAACATGTTTTTCGAAGGTCACCATAAAAAATGACAGTAAAAATAAAATTTATAGTTTATATAAATGATAAAAACGAACTTTTATACAAATTTATGCAAAAACGAGAGCTATTACTTTTTTTTATAGAAAAGAACAGAGACATATATGAGTGAGAAAAAAAAAATATGCAAATATCAGGTTTTCGTAATTACGCTCGTAACGTATGCTGATTCACAACTTATGTTAGCAGATTAGTTGACAATAGGCAGTGGGGTCTCGCAATGTCTGAGAAAAGCCGTTTGCCTTATTCGTTAAGGTGGCGGGTGGTCGGATGGATGGAAATGGGGTTGACCCAGGCTGATGCTGCTAGGCACCTTAATGTGTCTCGCAGTGTGGTCCACCGTCTCTGGAATCAATATCAAGCCAAAGCTTCCGTGTCCGAAAGACATGTTCCAAGTCGACCACAAGCTATGACACCTGCAGAAGACCGTTATTTAGCTATTTTGGCCCGAAGGAGAAGAAGCATTTCTGTGTCGCTACTTGTTGAAGACCACTCTGTAGCATCAGGGAGAAGAATATCCGCTAGTACGGTGCGAAGGAGTTTTCACAATTCACAAATTTTTCACAAGGCGACCAGTTGTGCGTGTCCCCTCAAGGGACGACAGAGAAGGGCCCTCTTATCTTAGACAAGAGAACACGTTTCTTGGACCAGACAATGATGGGCTCCTGTACTCTTTACAGACGAGTCCAGATTCACACTGAGAGCGATTCAGGACGTCTGCTGATCTGGAGGGAACAGAGCACCAGATATCATCAATACAACACTATTGAAAGACACAGTTACATAGGTGGTGGAATAATGGTTTGAGCAGGGATCTCACTCAGTGGTTACACTGACCTGCATGTGTACCAGGGAGGAACTGGGAATTGTTTGAGATGTCGGGTGGAGATCCTCGATCCATATGTCCGCCCATATGCCGGTGCCATTGTCAATTTTTTCATTTTGATGGATGATAATGCACGAAATCACCGAGCTGTAGTTGTTGAAGAATATCTTGAGGATCTTGGTTTGGAGCGAGTGGAAAGGTCAGCTCGATCTCCAGACCTGAATCCGATAGAGCATATTGGGAACTATCTTGGTAGACAGGTTACAGCTTTATGTCCTTCTCAAGGTCTTTAGGAGAGCTAGAACAAAGCTTACTCCGTGTCTGGTCTTCGCTTCCCATTTCGGTAACCGACAACTTAATTGAAAGCATCGAAAGTCGATGCCACCAATGCATTCGAAAACACATTTTTGTTATGTTTCTGTGACATTTCAGCACATAAAACTGTGATTATTATTTTTCCAAGAATAAAAATTTTCCAGCGAGATTGCTTTTTTTTTTTTGTTGTAAATCATTTTTTGCGTTTTTCTTATGTAAACTTCTATGTTGCAGTCAATACATAACTGTGTTGTGCACATGTCTACATGTTTCTACATTCATTCATTTGCAAATTAGGCTCAAAAAACCGGTTGTTCCTTAACTTTTGGAGGGCAGTATATATTCCTGCCAATGTTATTTCTAACATGTATATTAGGTATATAGAATATTATTTTTTTCAAAAAAACCTTTTTTTTTTTACATAATTGTGCAAAAATGTTTCTTAAAAAATTATATTTTGAACAAAAAATTCAGAAACTAAGCAATTACATTTTAACTGTAATTATTTTTGATTAGTGTGTTTAAATTAATAAATAATAACATTTAACTTTGTGTGCTGTTGGTTATGTACTTCAATAACAAAAAGAAATGAACAAAACGAAAGAACATAATAAAATAAGGTGAATAATAAATAAATAATAAGAACAGAATAAAAAAATAATAAAACATAATAATATAATAATATAAATAATATACGTAAATAATACGATAATATAGATATGATATTTATAAATAATAGAACATTATAAATAATTGAACATAAAAAATAAATAATAAGAGCATAACGAAGGAATCAAAAATTAATATACTTGATCTTATTTATAACATTACAAGAAAAAAATATAAATAGAATTGAATAGTGAAATATTAATAAATTTGTACGGATTTAAATTATAAAATCTGACATTAATAGTTTACTAAAAAAAAAAAAATTAAAAATTAAATTTTTGATCTACAAATTCTTTATTTAATTGCCTGCGTGGAACTTGCAACATATAGTTTTAATTAATTCTAAAAAGAATGTTACAAGTCATTACATATCAACAAATCAATCTCGGAGTATTATGAAAAACATTAAAATTCTTAAAAAATTGTAATTATTTTATTCTTATATTTTGTATTTAAATCTCTGGATATTGATTTTATTCATTATTAATAAGTATAACAATATTTTTAACAATTAATCAAATATAAAATTTGTTATAAAAATCAATAATATGGAAATCATTAAAATAATATTTAATTTTATGCTTACATTTCATTATGCATATAAATTTAAAGAAAAAGTCATAAATTTATTTTACCAGAAGTTAGTTCTAAATCACTCCTTAATCTATTTTTAAAAGTCTTTTTTTTATTTATTCTCGTTTACAATCTTTAGAAGGCAAAAAAAAATTTTATCTTTCTTTTAGATGGTAAAAAGAAAATAAGCCAATCAATGTGATTGATTTATTATTACACAATCTATCTCTCTTTTATACTGGGTTTGGTTAATCTGCGATCAACAAAAATAATGAGAGGTCTCAATTGACTTGCAAACAATGGAGATGACTTATCTCTCTTTTACATTCACCTAATTTTTTTCTTTTTTGAGACACGAAAAGGAAAAAAAAAAATATATGTTCCTTTCAGACAAACTTTCCATAAAAGCAAACCGGAAATTCGAAATGTTTTTTACTCCTTCAATCTTTTTTTTTTTAATTTGTCGTTGGTATCTAGACATGCTTGCATAATGTATGCAAATGCAGTCTTTGTTTATTATCAAGAGAGACGTAAGACGCAAACTAAAGAAATGAAAAAAGAAATTTTTAAGACTTGCAGAAAAAAAGAAGAGAGAGAGAGAGCCGTATAACACCCAAAAGAAATTCTAAAACATCAACCTATAATAAAAAGTATGCTAAGCCTATTACTTTTTATGTCTACACGATTTATTCTTTTATGCCAAACAATGCGTCACATATAAAATTACGCTCCAGTTCAGTTGTAAATGTGATCGACGGATCTAGTTGTTTTTAGTTGCTGGCTGCTTTTTGTCTTGAAATTTATAATAAAAAGTAAAATTTCAAAACTGATATTTGAAATTCTTTGTTAACCTATTTAACTTTCCATTAACAAAATGAAATTTATATTTCAAACATAGAATTATAAGCAATCAAGAATATCCTTTTACTGCAAGAGAAATTAGTATTTTACAAATGAAATTATATTTTTTTAAACGTAGTTTCTTGTAAATGTGGTTTAAAAATAAATCTTAAAATGCAGAATTTATTTTGTTGTATATGTGTTTTTTAATAAATCTTACATTGTAGGTGGTTTTTAGTTACCGGCTGCTGTTTGTCTTGAGATTTTTAATAAAAAATAAAAATTCAAATATTTTTAGATTTTTCGTTAATTTATTTTATTTTCCATTGACACAATGAAATATATATTTCAGACATATAATTATAAACAATCAAGAATGTTGTTTTTCTGCTGAAAAAATTAGTATTTTGTAAAGGAACTAATATCTCTTTTAACCGTAGTATGTTGAAAGCGTGATTTCATATAAATTTTACAGTGTAGATTGATTCTACTTACTGGATGCTTTTCGTCTTGCAATTTTTAATGAAAAACAAAAATTCAAAACAAATATTTTAAATTTTTGTTAACCTCTTTTTACTTTTTATTTACGATGAAATGAAATGTATATTATGAACATAGGATTATAAACAATCAAGAATGTTATGTTTTCTTAAGAATAAGAAAATGTCACAAGTTTATTTTACTATTATTTTTTTGACACGATTATTTTTTTTTTTTTTTTTATAATTTAAATTTATTTTTTATTTTAATTTATTGTTTTTTTTTTTTTTATTTTTGTTTTTTGCTTTTTTTTTTTACCAAGAGATATTTCTAAATTATATCGTATTCTAGTTTTAAAAGTCGTTTCCCGAGTTTGCAGTATTATTGTAATCTCGTTTAGAATAATGCTATTAACGAGAATTAATTACTTGTTTAAAATAATAATATGATTCTCGTTTAGAATAATAAAAATAATGTCGTTTGCAATAATATATATTTTATTTTTTAAAACAATTAATCATAAGAAAATAAAATATTTTATAAAACAATCACTAATACGACACACTTAAGGTAATATTTTATTATGCATTTAATAATATAATGTTTTAAAAATAAAGTCTTAAATATATTTCCCCAACAGATATTTCTAAATCACTTCTTAATCTATTTTTAAAAGTCGTTTCTTATTTAATCTCGCTTACAATCTTACGGAGGCAAAAAAAAAAAATTATCTTTCTTTTAGATGGTAAAGAAAATAAACCAATCAATGTGATAGATTTATTATTACACAATCTATCTCTCTTTTATACTGGGTTTGGTTAATCCGCGATCAACAAAAATAATGAGAGGTCTCAATTGACTTGCAAACAAAGGAGATGACTTATCTCTCTTTTACGTCCACCATTATTATTTTTTTCTGAGACACAAAAAGAGAAAAAAAAATTTTGTGTACCTTTCAGACAAGTATTCCATAAAAGGAGACCGGAAATTGAAATGTTTTTTTATTCTTCTTCCTTTTTTTTTTAATTCATCGTTGGTATCTAGACATGCTTGCATAATGTATGCAAATGCAGTCTTTGTTTATTATCAAGAGAGACGTAAGACGCAAACTAAAGAAACGAGAAAGAAATTTTTTAAGACTTGCAGAAAAAAAGAAGAAGAGAGAGCCGTATAACACCCAAAAGAAATTCTAAAACATCCACCTATAATAAAAAGTATGCTAAGCCTATTACTTTTTATGTCTACACGATTTATTCTTTTGTTCCGAACAATGCGACACATATAAAATTACGCTCCAGTTCAGTTGTAAATGTGATCGACGGATCGAATTGTTTTTAGTTGCTGGCTGCTTTTTGTCTTGAAATTTTTAATAAAAAAAATAAAAGTTCAAAACTCATATTGGAAATTTTTTGATAACCTATTTTATTTTATATTTACGAAATGAAATGTATATTTCGAACAAAGAATTATAAACATTCAATAATGCTGTTTTTCTGCTGAAAAAATTAGTATTTTATGTATGAATTTATATTTATTTTAACCGTAGGTTCTTGTAAAAGTGGTTATCAATAAATATTACAATATAGATTTTATTTTTAAACAATTAATCATAAATAAATAAAATATTATATAAAACAATCACTTATATGACAGACATTAAACTAATATTTAATTATATACTTATATATAATAATATCACTCGTTTATAATAATAATATTATACTCGTTTACAATAATAATATTATTCTCGTTTACAATAATGATAATAATATCGTTTACAATAATATATAATTTATTTTTTTAAGCAATTAAACATAAAAAATATTAAATATATTGAAAAACAATCACTAATACGACACACATTAAATTAATATTTATTTATGCATTTATGTTGTAAATTAAAAAAACAAGTCGTAAATTTATTTTACAAAGAGATATTTCTAAATCAAGCCTTAATCTATATTAAAAAGATGTTTCTTATTTAATCTAACTTACAATCTCGTGGAGGTAAAAAAAAAGTTATTTTTCTTTTAGATGGTAAAGAAAATAAGCCAATCAATGTGATAGATTTATTATTACACAATCTATCTCTTTTATACTGGGTTTGGTTAATCCGCGATCAACAAAAATAATGAGAGGTCTCAATTGACTTGCAAACAATAGAGATGACTTATCTCTCTTTTTTACGTCCATATATTTTTTTTTTTTTTGAGACAGGAAAAGAGAAAAAAAAATTATGTGTACCTTTCAGACAAGTTTTCCATAAAAGCAAACCGGAAATTGAAATGTTTTTTTTTTATTCCTTCTTCCTTTTTTTTTTAATTTGTCGTTGGTATCTAGACATGCTTGCATAATGTATGCAAATGCAGTCTTTTGTTTATTATCAAGAGAGACTTAAGACGTAAACTAAAGAAATGAGAAAGAAATTTTTAAGACATGCAGAAAAAAAGAAGAAGAGAGAGAGCCGTATAACACCCAAAAGAAATTCTAAAACTTCCACCTATAATAAAAAGTATGCTAAGCCTATTACTTTTTTATGTCTACACGATTTATTCTTTTATTCCAAACAATACGTCACATATAAAATTACGCTCCAGTTCAGTTGTAAATGTGATCGACGGATAGAGTTGTGTTTAGTTGCTGGGTGCTTTTTGCTTTGAAAATTTTAATAAAAAATAAAAATCCAGAACTAATATTTTAGATATTTTGGATGTTTTGCTTACCTATTTTATTTTCCATTTACGAAATGAAATGTATAATTCAAACATAGAATTATAAACAATCAAGAATGCTGTTTTTCAGCCAGAAGAATTTGTATTTCATAAATGAATTGATATTTTTTTAACCGTAATTTCTTGTAAAAGCGGTTATCAATAAATATCACAATATAGATTTTTTTTTAAACAATTAAACATCAGTTTTATATCATAATTTATTAATTCAAATAGGTATTTGTTTAATAAATTATGATATAAACCACTAATATGATAAACCTAATACTTCTATATAATATTATTACTCGTTTGTAATAATAATATTATTCTCGTTTACAATAATATAGATTTAATTGTTTTAAACAATTAATCATCAATAAATAAAATATGTTATAAAACAAACACGAATATAACACAGCTAAAAATAACATATAATTATGCTTTTAAGCATATAGATTTAAAGAAAAAAATCGTAAATTTATTTTACCAAGAGATATTTCTAAATCACTTCTTAATCTATTTTTAAAAGTCGTTTCTTATTTAATCACGTTTACAATCTCATGGAGGCAAAAAGTTATATTTCTTTTAAATAAGCCAATCAATGTGATATATTCATTATTACACAATCTATCTCTCTTTTATACTGTGTTTGGTTAATCCGCGATCAACAAAAATAATGAGAGGTCTTAGTTGACTTGCAAACAATGGAGATGACTTATCTCTCTTTTACGTCCATATATTTTTTTTTTTTTTTTTTTTTTGAAACAGGAAAAGAGAAAAAAATTATGTGTACCTTTCAGACAAGCATTCCATAAAAGGAGACCGGAAATTCGAAATGTTTTTTATTCCTTCTTTCTTTTTTTTTTTAATTTGCCGTTGGTATCTAAACATGCTTGCATAATGTATGCAAATGCAGTCTTTGTTTATTATCAAGAGAGACGTAAGACGCAAAGTAAAGAAATGAGAAAGAAATTTTTAAGACTTGCAGAAAAAAAGAAGAAGACAGAGAGCCATATAACACCCAAAAGAAATTCTAAAACATCCACCTATAATAAAAAAGTATGCTAAGCCTATTACTTTTTATGTCTACACGATTTATTCTTTCATTCTAAGCAATGCGTCACATATAAAATTACGCTCCAGTTCAGTTGTAAATGTGATCGACGGATCGAGTTGTTTTTAGTTGCTGGCTGCTTTTTTGTCTTGAGATTTATAATAAAAAAAAAAATTTCAAATTTCTTGTTAACTATTTTATTTTCCATTTACAAAATGAAATGTATATTTCGAACATAGAATTATAAACAATAAAGAATGTTAGTTTTTCTGCCAGAAAAATTAGTATTTTATAAATGTATTTATATTTCTTTTAACTATAGTTTCTTGTAAATATGGTTTCAAATAAATCTTACAATGTAGATTGTATTTTGTTGTAAATGTGGTCTTCAATAAATCTTACAATGTAGATTGTATTTTGTTGTAAATGGGGTTTCAATAAATCTTACAATGTAGATTGATTTTACTTACTGTGTGCTTTTTGTTTTTAAAATTTATAATAAAAGATGAAAATCCAGAACTAATGTTTTAGATTGTTTGGATAAATTGTTTACCTATTTTATTTTCCATTTATGAAGTGAAAGATTTATTTCAAACATTAGAATTGTAAACAAACAAGAATGTTATTGTTCTGCCAGAAAATTAGCATTTCATTAATAAATTTATATTTCTTTTAACCGTAGTTACTTGTAAACTTGGTTATCAATAAATATTACGATATAGATTTGTTTTAAACAATTAATCCTAAACAAATCAATTATGATATAAAACCACTAATATGTAAACCTTAAACAAATATTTAAATATATACTTGTATATAATATTATTACTCTTTTTATAATAATATTATTATTCTTGTTTACAATCATGATAATAATGTATTTTTACAATAATATAGATTTAATTGTTTTAAGCAATTAATCATAAACAAATTAAATATGTTATAAAAATCAATATGAAACATATTATACTAAGATTAAATAATATATTTGTATTTAATTATGCATTTATTCATATAAATTTTAAAATAGTCGTAAATTTATTTTATCAAGAGATATTTCTAAATCACTGCTTAATCTATTTTTAAAAGTCGCTTCTTATTTAATCTCGCTTACAATCTTTAGGAGGCAAAAAAAGTTATCTTTCTTTTAGATGGTAAAGAAAATAAGTCAATAAATGTGATAGATTTATTATTACACAATCTATCTCTCATTTAAACTGGGTTTGGTTAATCCGCGATCAACAAAAATAATGAGAGGTCTCAATTGACTTGCAAACAATCGAGATGACTTATCTCTCTTTTACGTCCACCTAATTTTTTTTTTCTTTTTTGAGACACCAAAAAAAAAAAAAAAAATATGTGTACCTTTCAGACAAGCATTCCATAAAAAGAGACCGGAAATTCGAAATGTTTTTTTATTCCTTCTTTTTTTTTTTTAATTTGTCGTTGGAATCCAGACACGCTTGCATAATGTATGCAAATGCAGTCTTTGTTTATTATCAAGAGAGACGTAAGACGCAACCTAAAGAAATGAGAAAGAAATTTTTAAGACTTGCAGAAAAAAAGAAGAATACAGAGAGCCGTATAACACCCAAAAAGAAATTCTAAAACATCTCCCTATAATAAAAAGTATACTAAGCCTATTACTTTTTTATATCTACACGATTTATTCTTTTATTCCAAACAATGCGTCACATATAAAATTACGCTCCAGTTCAGTTGTAAATGTGATCGACGGATCTAGTTGTTTTTAGTTGCTGTCTGCTTTTTGTCTTGAAATTTTTAATAAAAAAAAATCCAGAATTAATATTTTAGATTTTTTGGATAATGTGTTTACCTATTTTATTTTCAATTTACGAAATGAAATATATATTTCAAACATAGAATTGTAAACAAACAAGAATGTTATTTTTCTTCTAAAAAAAAATTAGTACATTATAAATGAATTAATATTTCTTTTAGTAGTCTTTTGTTTGGTATAACCGTTGTTTCTTGTAAATGTGGTTTCAAATATATTTTACAATGTAGATTGTGTTTTGTACACAATTCAAAAATATTTTATATCTTAGAATAAAAGCACATTTATATATTTTATCGGCTTGATTCATAATATATATATATATATATATATATATTTTAATATATATATATATATATTTTAATTTATATATATATATATATATTTTAATATATATATATATATATATATATAATATATATATATATATATATATATATATTCATAATAATTGAAATATTTTGTTAGTTTAAAAAAGGGATATTTACTAAAAGATTCTCACATGTTATATGACAATTTTTAAATTTCATAAATAACATTTTAACATGACTCTTCAGTTTGTAATTGTTTTCAAAAACCGACTCAGTGGCAACGTGTGTCGCTGGTGAGCATTAGGGCAGAAAATTCGTTTGAGCTTTGCTGCAGATACTGCTTCAAAAAAAAAGAAGTCACTCGATTGGCTTTGTAATGTTCAGCATCTTATTCCTTTAATCGCCTGCCTGGTGAAAGTTCGATTGGTTTTCTCCTATAAATTGCTCAAATCCGGGGTTGTTCTCCATAAAGTCCTCAGGGAAAGCAATGCCCTCCTTCTTCAGCAGCATGGAGCAAAAATCAGATTTCTACGTACGCGTGCTCCATCATAACAAACGCAACAACCCCTTCTCTACTTCCATGAGGAATATGACCAAAATAACAACAACGCAACTGTTTACACTTAGTTGTTTCATAGCTTATAATAAAAGAAGATAGATCTTTTCAGTTTCTGAAATTAAAATGCAACAAAATAAAGGTAATCGTATCTGTATTAAAATTTCAATAATAAGCAAATACTGTTTAAATTGAAAATTTGAGAATCTTTTTTTTATTGAAAATAAATATATATATATTCTAAGGTTTTGAAATAGTTTTCATATCAATATGTAATTTCGAGTAGAAAATTCTACAAAAAGTCGACCTTATTACATTTCTATAGATTCACGTCTCTTTATATTTGAAACAAACGTTAGAATAATTCATATTTCAAATTCTTCGAAGAAATATTTCATGTTTAGAATTTTTGAATTTATGATGCGCCTTTTTTGAAACATGGAATATTGAATTAATATTGAATGTGATTTTTTTTGTTTAATTTAAAAAAAAGCGTTTAGAAAAAAAGGGAATGGCTTAGAAGGGTTTGTTCAAAAAAAGAAAAAATGATTACATATATTATTGAATTTACAAAATTTATTTTGTCTACAGTCTGTTATTTGCATTCCGATTACTCTTGAATGTAAATATATTAAAATTAAGATATATAAAATTCCTTTAATCATATTCAGAAAATCATAGTATTTTAATTTTGTAAATTAAAATAGAATATTTTTGTAATGAAATACATTTTGTGTTTGTGGGAATGATGCATTTATATGTCTGATAACTTTTTAGTGTTTAAATAAATTAAATTATTAAGTTATACTCCTTAATATTTCAAACAAATATTTAAAAATTGATTTTACTGTACAATTAAATTTATTCAGTATTTAATTTCCCATTTTGAAAAGTTAAATTGTATTAGAAGCCAATTATCCTATGAATCATACATATCTTGATAAAAACAATATGAGAGATATTAAAAACAAGTTTATAAACAAAGAAATGGTTTAGAAGGGTTTACTCTATAAAAGTGAAAAAAGGGTTACAAGTATCATTGAATTTACAAAATTCATTTTGTCTACAGTCTTGTCACTTTACACATTGACAATTGAAATCCTTGAAAATAAATTGACGATTTCCAAGCATGCGATGTTCAATCTGTGTTTTGTAATAGAAGTCAATCATCTATCAATAATACATATCTTAATAAATGTATTATTTGAGAAAAGATTTGTAGCACTTTACATTGGCAATTGAAACCTAGAATCCAAATTGATGATCTCCAAGCATGTGAGATACAATCTTTCACTAATTTCATTTCCCACTATCAACTGGCTTAGATACAAGTCACAGTCTATAATTCCATATTATTCCACAATTGTGGAAGAAACTATTATGTGATTTCCGCAGCATTTGATATGGAAAAATCAGATTGGATAAATCAATCGTTTTATAATTCATTATTATTTATTTTAAATTTAAGAAATATTTATAAGTCGTATTTGACAAATTATGATAGTAAATTTATCTATTCATAGCCCTATCACAATTATGTCTCTACTTATAGCTTTATCACAAATAAAATATTTTGAATATTTTATATTTTTGGTTTATCACCAATCACGATGGAACAACTCATGGTATATTTCCTATTCAATCAATAGTTGTTTCGGCATGTGAAGGTCACACAGACATTCTATTATTTTCTGAGCAAAATAATAATTAAAAGAAATATGTCATGGCCATTTAATAAACAGAATTTTGGTATATTCTAGATTCCTCAATAAAGAGCATTAACAGTAACACTTAACACAAATATTTTCCATGCTTTTACAATAATAGCTACATCCACTTTACCAGAACACAAATTAAACTAATTTTCCATTATTGAGAATGTGTCTTGTATATTACGTAAAAAACTTCTCTTAACAATACATCACATTTTTAAACCAATTATCAGTAATTTTTTTTTTTTGTGACGTATCTCATAATATTATATATTTTAATCATTTTGCATTTCAATAACAGCTACATTCACTGAATTAGCACACAAACTGAACTAATTTTCCATTACTAAGAATTTATCTTGTACAACATGTAAAAGCTTTTCTTGACAATACATCACATTTTAAACCAATTATCAGTAATTGTTGTGACTAATCTTACAACATTTGCCCTATATTTGACTATTTTTCCCTTAACTCTAAGGACATTGCATTGTATATATTTTCCTTTTATTAATTAGTGTACCATTTAACTGGTGTACTTAAAAAAATATAAGTAATTTACATGAAATAAAATCCAAACATAACCAAATATATTGCTCATAAATTTACAGCAATATTTATGAAATAAATTAAAAGTGTATTCTCAAAAAAAAAAATAATAATAATATAAAATAAATAAATAAATAAATAAAATAACGAATGTTAAATATATATTTATTAATAAAAATAATTATTATATTCAGCAACACTATCTTTAAATTGCTTAAAATAGTATACTTTTAAAACTATAACCTAAAATTTGTTTCGAAACAGTTATATTTTTTTAAATCTAAAGTGAAACGAAATATGCAAATAATAAATAAATATATAAAAAATGAATGTTGAGTCTATATTTATTAATAAAAAAAAATTATTCTATTTAGATACACTATCGTTAAATTGCTTAAAATAATATGCATTTTAAACTATAACCTAAAATTTATTGTTTCAAAACAATTATATTTTTTAAATCTAAAAGTGAAACGGGGTATACAAATAATAAATTAATAAAATAAAGAATGTTGAAATTATATTCATTAATAAAAATAGTTATTCTAATTAACAATACTATCTTTAAATTGCTTAAAACAATATGCATTTTAAACTATAATCTAAAAATTATTGTGTCGAAACTGTTACATTTTTTAAATCTAAAAAGTGAAACGGAATATACAAATAACAAATAAATACAATAAAAAATGTTTATTATATATTTCTTAATAAAAAATAATTATCCTATTTAGCAACACTATCTTTATATTGATTAAAATAACATGCATTTAAAACTATAACCTAAAATTTATTGTTTCGAAACAATTATATTTTTTTTAAATCTAAAAGTAAAACGGAATATACAAATAATAAAA
Organism: Caerostris extrusa; assembly: GCA_021605095.1. Lineage (NCBI taxonomy): Eukaryota > Metazoa > Arthropoda > Arachnida > Araneae > Araneidae > Caerostris > Caerostris extrusa. The sequence goes on from BPLR01006159.1 coordinate 122,425, forward strand.
AAAAAAAATAAAATAAAATAAAAAAAAAATATTTAGTATATATTTATTAATAAATAATTATTCTGTTTACCAAGAATATCCTTAAATTACTTAAAATAATATAAGTTTAAAACTATAACCAAAAATTTATGTTTCGAAACAATAATATTTTTTAAATATAAAAGTTAAAAGGAATATACAAATAATAAATAAAGAATGTTGAATATAGATTTATTAATAAAAAATAATTATTCTATTTAATAACACTATCTTTAAAATGCTTATAAAATATATACTTTTAAAGCTGTGACATAAAATTTATTGTCTCGAAACAATTATAGTTTTTTAATTATGAAAGTGAAATGGAATATACAAGTAATAAATAAAAGAAATAAATGATGTTGAGTTTATATTTATCAATAAAAATAATTATTTTATGTAACAACACTACGTTTAAATTGCTTAAAAAATATACATTTACAACTATAACCTAAATTTATCGTTTAAACTAAAATTTAACCTAAAATTTATAACCTAAAATTTAACCTAAAATTTATAACCTAAAAATTTAACCTAAAATTTATTGTTTCAAAACAATTATATTTTTTTAAATCTAAAAATGAAAACGGAATATACAAATTATCTCCTTTTTGCCAACGTCAAAAAAGGCAGCCATATTTCGATTATGCCATAAAGCATGCGAAATTGGTGTGCAATTGGTGCCCTTCGATATCGACTTCTGTCAAAAAAATGACATTTGACGTTATTAACACCTCTGGACTGTTGCCAAAGACATTTATCCAATTCACCAACTGACATTATTTTAATTAACGTCCCGGGGCTGTAAATATATCACATGCTATCAATTACATTACAACTTTAGCATTTATAGATTGGCAAACTGGATATAATTATCTTAATATAATAGTAAAATAATAATAAATTGAAATTAATCAAAGATTTAATTAGATTTAATGTAGTTTTTGTATAAAATACATTCGTTATTTTTTTTATAACAGGAATAAAAATAATTTCAGCTAAATTGCATTATAAATAAATGGGGAATTTTTTGTTATTTTTGATGTTTTGTTAATATACATTTTAATATTAATTGTTATTCAAAATAATAAAAATAACATTGAATATGAAAAAGGAATAATAACTAATAATTATAATTATATTAAAAGATATTTAAATTACATTTTATTTTTTACTAAAAACAATTATATTGCATATAAATTGCTGTAATTTTCTAAAATCAAAACATGTATGCATGAAATATCTAAATTGATTATAATTAATTAATAATATAATCTACAAAGAAAAATCTTTCAAAATAGAAAATATTTTATAATAAGCTTAGATTAAAAGAGAAGAAGTAAACATAAATTTAAATATTTTTATATTAAAGTAATAATTAGGAATTCAAATTAAGAAAACATTTATTTTTATTATAATTAGAAGAAAGAAAATTATTGTATAAATGTTTATTCTGAAAATTAATTTTCTCATTGATAGCTAAGCATAAAATAAAAACTGCAAACACATCAGCAATTTTACTAGAAATATTAAGATTTTATTTTTGAATGTATTAGTTTTAAAATTTATAAATAACAATTATAAATATGTTATCTAGATTTAAAGAGTTCCGCGAAAATTATACATTTTAAGTTATTTTTTTTAAAACACCTGTTCGTTTTTAAACTGAACATTTTTGATTAAATCATTTTCAGAGAGCCTTAACTTTTATTATCATTATTCTTGTTATGTTTATAAAAAGTTTGAATTTATAAAGTTAAAAAAATTAATCAACTATATTGTTACATTTATGATTACTATTTTTTTTTTGCAATTGTTCCTCTTAATTTTTTAATTGTTAACTTTAATTTTTTTAATTTTCTTTTTAAAATTTACAAAGTGTTATATAATTATTTATTTAAGAAAGCAGATTATTTTGATATATATACATAAGCACTATTTCTGATATTTTAATAAAACGCATCGATAATAATAAATTTTTTCTTAAATATAAAATTTGCAAATATAATATCCCGTGCAATATTCGATACAAGAGGTGCAATGACTAAAATAAGCAATGACACTTTTCTTTAAAATTTGACACTTTTATTTATTTATTTATTTAAGAAAGCAGATTATTTTGATACATAAACGTAAGCAACATTTTTGATATTTCATTAAAAATATCCATAATAATGAATTTTCATTCAAATATATAATATTGGAAACATTTGTTAACATTAAAACATTATAAAAAAAAAAATAAACAAAACAAAATTCTCTTATTCTTCTGAAACGGAAAATCTTTTGTTTAAGTTAAACAATTCCTAAACATTTAAATTTATAATTCAGAAACTGAATGTAAATTTGATTGATACAACATTTAATACGTATGTTAAATTATTATTTGTAAAGGGCTCATTTGTTTTTAAATTAAACATTTTTGAATATATCATTTTCAGAGACACTTAATTATCATTATCATTATTCTTACTTTTATAAAATTTATGAAATTTTTAAATTTAAAAGTCAATAGCCAAAAATGTTTTATTTATGATTACTGTTTTTTTTTTTTTTACATTGCAGTAGTTGCTCTTATTTTTATTTATTTTATTTATTTATTTATTGCAATATAATATCTAGTGCTGAAAATTCGTTGCAAACAGTACACTTTATAAGAGATTAACAATTATAGTAAACATTTATTAGTAATAAAACAGACAATGATACTATTCTTTAAAATTTACAAAGCAATATTTAATTATTTATTTAAGAAATCATATTATTTAGATGCATAAATATCAGCAACATTTTTGATATTTCATTAAAATATCCATAATAATAAAATTTCGTTCAAATATATAATATTGGAATATTTGTTAACATTAAAACTTTATCAAAAAAATAAACAAAACAAAATTCTCTGAAACGGAAAATCTTTTTGTTTAAGTTAAACAATTCCTAAACATTTAAATTTACAAATTAGAAACGGTGTCGATTCGATACAACATTCCCGGATAGAATATTTACTGTATTTTATTCACTATCATTGTATGCGATTTACGAAATATTGTAAATGACGTAGAAAGAAGGAATTCTTTTGAAACGAAAGCAAATATGTAGACACAGAGCCTACTGGCAAGCAAACATGATTCTAAAAGTTTGTATACGGAATTTTGCAGTAAGTGTTTCCGACCATTTTTAGAACATCAATGCAAATAAATGCAACCGTTTAGACTGTATCTCCTATTGTGCTGTTAACTGAACCGAATATTGAATCCTTTTATTTAGATGGCAAAGCTTACCATGAGAACTATTCAATGCAAAGCCATTTTTTTTCTTCCTTTTCTGCTGGAAGTCATAATATTCTGAGTGCTTTTGGCTATTACTAAAGAGAAGGAAATTAAGATAGGCATTTTATTCGTATGAATTTAAATTACTAAAACTAAGGCACTTGAAATCGAGTTCAATGTTTATTTTGCTTTTTCGGTTTGTAGGATATGCATTTTTTTAAATAAAACTGTTTAAATTATCGTAAAAAAGGGAAAGAACTAACTTCTTTTAAGAAAATGATCATAATGAAAATTATGCATTTTTTTAGAAAACATTATGTCATTTATCTTCTTACAAATTGGAATTAGGTTGATGAATTGTATTTAACATGCATGTTGTTGTAATGATCCCAAAATGAGTCACCTTAACTTTATTTTCTTCAATAGTAAAATGTGCAATTTTTAATGAAACTATTTAAATTGATCATAAAAAGTGAAAGAACTGATTCTGTTAAGAAACTAACCATCATAAAATTTATGCTTTATTTTAAACAATATGTCAGTTATTTTCTTAAAAATTGAAATCAATTGTTGAATTGTATTAAACTTGCATACAATAGTGAGTCCAAAGTGAGTAGTTCAACGTTTATTTGGCTTTTAATAGTAAGATATGCAATTTTTTAATGCAACTATTTAAATTGATCATAAAAAAGGGAAAAAAGAGACCAACTTCTATTCAGAAAATTTTTAAAAATTTTTAAATTTAAATTTTTTTTTTAAACATGTCAATTATCTTCTTTCAAATTGGAATTACTAGGTTGGTGACTTACATTAAATTTATTTATTGCATTCTTACAAAGTTCTTAAACTTGAAAAGGAGTTCAATGTTTATTTTGCTTTTTTATTTTGTAGGATATGCATTTTTTTAAATAAAACTGTTTAAATTTAAAAAAAAAAAAGGAAAGAACTAACGTCTTTTAAAAAAATGACCATAATGGAAATTATCCATTTTTTTATATATATATATATATTTATTTTTGAAAATATTGTGCCAATTATTTTCTTGCTAATAGGAATTGGGTTGGTGAATTGTGTTAAATATGTATGTTGTTGTAATGATCCCAAAATGAGTCAGCTTAACGTTTATTTTGATTCAATAGTAAAATGTACAATTTTTAATGAAACTGTTTAAATTGATTATAAAAAGCGACCTAACTAACTTCTGTTAAGAAAATAACAATAATGAAAATTATGGGTTTTAAATAACAAACAAACGTTGCTTCAATTATCTTCTTTACAAATCAGAATTTGGTTAGGAAATTATACTAGCATACTTGCATATTATAGTGAGCTTAAAGCGAGCGAACTTGCTCAATAGTAAGATCTGAAATGATTTTTAAAATAAAACCATTTAAATTAATCATACAAAAGTGAAAGAACTCATTATTTTATGATAAAAACCATAATAAAATTTATCCAAATTTTTCTATAAACACTATGCCAATTATCTTTCTAGAAATTGGAATTAGATTGGTGAATTGTATTAAACTTATGTTATAGTAGTGACCCCAAAGTGAGGGAGCTCAACGTTTATTTTGCTTCAATAGTAAGATGTGCATTTTTTTTAATAAAACTATTTAAATAGATCATAAAATGTGAAGGAATTAACCTTTTTAAGAAAATATCCATAATGAAAATTATTCGTTTTTTTAAACGCTGTGTCAATTATCTCCTTACAAATGGAAACCAGGTTGTTGAACTTATGTTGTAAAAGTGAGCCCAAAGTGAGTAAATTCAACGTTTATTTTGCTTCAATAGTAAAAATGTTCCATTTATAATGAAATGCTTCAAATTAACTATACAAAGCGAAATAACTATCTTCTTTTAAGAAAATGATGTAATGAAAATTATTTTTATTTTCATTAGAAAACATTGTGTCAATTATCTTATCGAACTGTATGTTGTGTAGTATGAGCCCAAATTGAGTGAACTCAATTTTTATCTTGCTTCAATAGTAGGATGTGCATTTTTTAAAGAAAAACTATTTAAATTCATCATAAACAAGTAATACAAAAAAACAAAAACAAAAAAATAAAGTCAATTCCTACTTTTTTTTACACTATTTTATAGAAAGTCCTTTATAAAAATAATTTTCATTCATTTTTTTTAAGTTTATCTGGCGCCATCTATTGGTAGACACATGCAACTTAAATCTGAAAAAAAAACTAAAATTATTGAATTAAATTTAATTACTGAATTAATTTTTGAAAAACTGTATTAACATCAAGTGTCATCCACTACAAGTTAAAAATGTATTTGAACTTGAGTGGATGAATAAAAAGTATTTTATTAACGAATGAAAATTTTAACAAGATATATATAGGGAGAGAGTGAGCTAATAGAAGGAATTGAAAAAGGAAAGAACAAACTTATGTTAAGAAAATGATCTGAAAAATGAATGAAAATTTTTTTAAGAGAACATTGTGTCAATTATCTTCTTACAAATTGTAATTAGATTGGTCACTTGCATTAAACTTGCATGCTGTAAATGTGAGCTCAACTTTTTTATATTGCTTCAAGAGTAAGATGTGCAATTCTTTAATAAAACTATTTAAATTGTTCAAAAGTGAAAAACTAATTTCTTTTAAGAAAATAACTGTAATGAAAAATATGTGGCTTTTTCTCAAATTGTGTCAATTACCTTCTTACAAATTGAAATCAGTTTGTGGAATTGTATTAAACTTATATGTTATAGTGAGCCCAAAGTGAGTATTTCAACGTTTATTTGCCTTAATAATAAAATGTGCTTAATGTGCTTTTTTTTTAGTAAAAATATTTAAACTGATCAAACAAAGTGAACTAACTAACATCTTTTAAGAAAATGAAAATAATGAAAATTATCCTGTTTTTTTAGAAAATATTGTGTAAATTATCTTTTACCAATTGGAACTACAATTGGTGATTTGCATTCAATTTGTATATTGTATTTGTATAAAGTTCTTAGACTAATCTCATAAGAACTTAAATTCCTTCACACTCAAAAATAATAATTTATTTTCCTACTGGAAAAAGTAATATTAATTTGCATTAAAATAATCTTATTCTTCTGGTGGGATAAAATGGCAAAAATTATTTTTAATCTTGTATCGCTTAATACTTCGTACTTTATTAATTTACAAGAAATACATCATGGATTCTACAAAGGAAAACATCTTGACACAAAGTTACAGGCAAAGAGTATATTATTTATTATCAAAAAATAATTTCTCCCCTTTCGCAAATTTCCATTCCCCATCTTCATAGACTGTAGCAAACAGAAAATTTCGGAAGTCGATACCCATCTTCGCAAGGATCTTCTTCGGCAATACCAGCTCAACACATGCGTGATAAAAACTTGCACTGCAAGACATACAGGCAGAGAAAAAAAAAGGATATATCTCATGTAAATAGAAGAAGGGATATATTGTCCTCGCAGCATATAAAGAGATATCATCCCATAAGCTTCCCTTTTCGCCGTTGAGACCAGACACCTTGCGAGGGCCTAAGCCTTTCACAAAATTACTTGCTTGCCACTTCGGATAGCTGCGTCTCCAACATATTCTCATTTTCTTCGCCGTCCCCGCAGTGAGGCGGCCGCGTTAGGCTTAAAGAGGGATCGGAGAAAAAGTGTGCCCCAGAATCAACCCCAGGATGGAATTCTTCTGGAAAAAGTACAAAGTTATGATTCTTAAAATAATAAATAAATGTTTCATATTTTTAATGAAGCAAGTACCATAGACTAACAATAGTATAACTAAAATGCGTACATAAAAACTTTTAAGAGATTTATATAAATACTGCGTCCAAAAAGTAAGACCTATTTTCAATTTAAAATTCCTTATGGAATTTCTTATTATGAAATGTTCTTTTTTTGTTACTGGCACTGTCCTTAACATCTGTGTGAAATTTCACGTCAAAATATTCATTAGTGTTTGAGTTGCGTTTGGCTCTGTGAGACGCCAAAACTGATTCCGGCGATTTTTGAAATGTCTGAATTAATTGAGCAAAGAACTTGCACTAAATTTTGTTTGCGAAACGTATAGAGTGTTGCAAAAGGCATTCGGTGAGCATTCTTATATCAGATAGAAATGTTTAGAAGTGGTATAAAAAGTTCAAAGAAGGCAGAGAACGCGTCTTTAACGCGTTCTCTAAAAAAAAGAGGCTTAAAAGAGGGATCGGAGAAAAAGTGTGCCCCAGAATCTACCTAGGATAGAATTCTTCTGCCTAAAAGTACAATATTAAGATTCTTAAAATAATAAATAAATAATTCGTATTTTTAATGAAGAGGGTACCATAGGCTAATATTAATATAGCTAAAATACGTGCATAAAAACTTTCAAGAGATATGTATATATACTTTTTAATGATATTCTCTTTGAGTATATATATATATTCTTTTACCAGTAATATTGCTTGCATATTACATTGAAGTCTGACTTGGAATTCAACGGCCATCCTCAATCATGTAAATCAATAAGTATAATTCGATCCATAGTTTGATCAATGGCTCTGCGGTCATTGTGTGCACATTTTAGGCAACTTAGACCAGGACCTTCATTTTAACGTAGATTTCGAACCATTAAAAAACATCGATGTGACCGCCAGGATTCGAACCTTAAGGTTACGGTACCAAAGGCCAGAGCACTAGCGAATTGGCCATAAGGCCGCATTCGTCCCTTCGAGTAGTAATAAAATAGAGCGTGTTTCTCTATTCTAAAGAAACATAAATTTTGGGTAAACGTCTTTTGTTAATTTTCGTACTAGAGTTGGAACTGTGTGACTCATTGGGTTCTTTTCCCTGCACAAACTTATTTAAAAAATGTAAACATGTTAACAAGCAATTCTGAAAATTCCACGAAATGCCTTCTCAAGTTTTACATATATTGAACTAAAGATAAAGGTATTTTTGCATTGATCTGTCCGATTTGTAAAGACTTTCTTGTTTTCTCAAAAACAGGGACAATGATATCTGTTAAATGTTCCTTTATTCTTTAAATTAGGCTTTAATCTACGATTAAGGCACGAATAAATCGTGTATGTGTTTAACTCAGTGTTTATTAAAGCAAACTACTTCTTTTAAACTTTTTTAAATTTTATTTTCACGTTAAACATAAAAATTTCATAACCTTCAATAAAAAGTAAGTAGGCACAAATAAGTAAACTTAATAAAGTACCAAAATAATAGACATAATAGAGTAAGTTGACATAAAGATTTAATAAAAAGCATAATGCTATTATTCTTAAAATAATAAATAAATATTTCATAATTTTATTGCAGCAGGTATAAATAAACATTTCAGGTATAAATAGATATTTCATAATTTTCTTCAGGTATAAATAAATATTTCATAATTTTCTTGCACATTAGTATAACTAAAATACTCCCTTAAAAACTTTCAAGAAATTTTTAAATATTTTTTTAATGATATTTACTTTGACGAAATATATTTATGGATTCTTTTATAGTAATATTATTTGCATATTATATTGAATCGTGACTTTTGAACTAGCGACCGCTCAACCGTGTAAAGTAATAAAATAGAGCCTGATTGTAATGGAACAGAAATTTAAGGCAAATATCTTCTTTTCGTACTAGAGTTGGCGCTGTATGATTGAGTTGGTTGCACACATTTATTTAAGAAGCGAAAACATGTTGACAAACAATTCTGAAAATTCCACAAAATGCTTCCTTTCAAGTTTTACATTTATTGAACAATGTTCTTACTAAATATAAGGGCATTTTTATATTGATCGGCTGGAATTCGATTGGAATATGTTGGAGTTTTTCGGTTTTCTCAATAATAGAAAAATGGTATCTGTTAAATGCTCCTTTATGTCTTTAAATTAGATCTTATACTATGTTTACGGCATGGATAAATCATGTATGTGCTTTAGCTCAGTGGTTCTTATTATAAACTACCACTTTTAAACAATTTTTTTTTTCAATTTTATTTCCACGTTAAACATATTTTTAATTTTTTACATTTAATATTTGTTCTTTATTATTATGTCATTATTATTATTATTATTATATCCATTTATTATTAAATATAATTTTTTTTTTTTCTTTTTCAAATTTTTCGATATTTTTTTATCTATATAATAATTTTTTATGATTATTGAAAATGTTTTAAGTAGTTGCTCCGATGCAATTTTAGTGCTTGTGATTATTTACATATATTTTTTTTCAAAAATGTTTAATTAAATTTTTGTAATAAAATATAGATTTCCTATAATGTTGTTATGTAAACACCTTTGATATGCAATAAATATAATGATGGAAGATGAAGAAAGTTTAATTTGAAGTGAAGTTACAAAACAAATAAGTTAAGGAAATATAGTAGTAAAAAAAATAGAGCCCATGCACCTATTATAAAAAGATCAGAAAGTTGCCGAAAACATTTCCTGTCTCTTGTGTACTAGAGTTAGTGCTGTATCGCCACTTGGCTTTTTTTTTTTACATGCATTTATTTAGAAAACATAACCATGTTACCAAGCAATTATGAAAATTATGAGAAATGCTTGAAATTCTTCTTTCTCAAGTCATACATTTATTCAACTATTTTCTTAATAAAATATTTTTAAAAAATGTATTTGATTTAGAACTTTGATCATTCTGTATAAAATATAACAAAATATTAAAAATAGTTCATATAAATAAATATTTTATATTTTAATCAATTTGGAGGAAAATATTACACAAGAAAATTTATTAATAGAATATAAATGTAAATATCAAAAAGAAATAAATTTAGATTTTTAAAGCTAAAAAATGAGTCATTTCTTTTTTTGAAAATCTTTGTAGAATAATAGACATTTTCTCGCTTCGCGCCAACAGCATAAATTAATAATGGCCAACAATAAAGAGTGTTGACAAAACTCGCCAAAATATAAACTCAAATGTTAAACTACAAAACTCTGAATTATATATCAAAACTGATTCTAAATAAATGAAATATATATGAGTTTATATTCCAGAGTGCAATATAAGCTCATTTTTCTTCTGTAAAAGATGTAAACAAAGTGTCCAGATTCATGGTAAAATGACCATGGAAGTGGTTATCCATCGCGTCACTCGGACAGTGTCGAGGTACTATCATGTCAGGATTATTTCCCAAATTGACAACCCTGATGCGAGCTCTTTTTTTTACTATGGATCAATCACAAATTGTGTGTGTGGGGGGGATAAACATTCGGTTTAAAGAAGGAAATAGACGAATTGATTTTTCGTTAGGGGTGCTAGTCAAATCAATTTTTAATAAAAAAAGTAGAATTGTAATAATGGATTTCTTTCCTAATTTTTTTGTATTGCTAAATTTAAAATTAAAACTAATTCCATTCATTAAAATTTCACAGAAAATTCTTTTTTCGCCTATGATACTGATTTATTTGAATCCATCCGATTTGACCTTCTGCATATCAATTTTCCACAAAATCTATGGTCGAACTGTACGTCTTACTGCTCGTAATTTTTTTTTAAGAATCATTAATATTCAATTGTTACCAGAATGTCTTGCATTGACTTTGTGCTTGAATGTAAATGCTTTTTCTTATTATACGAAATATTATCCTGAAAAGAATTAAAAGCCGGCCATTAATTTATCCCTGTAAACCGCATCATTCTTCTGGTCCTTAAATATAATTGCAAAAAGTAATTAATTATTTCATATAAGCAAAATACATAAATACAAAGATGAAAGCAGCTGTCAGTAAAAGAAATTGTGAGTACAATCAGTATTCGCTACAAGTGTATTTTCATAAACCAAAACCAAATTGAATAAAAAAAACACAACATAATTATACCATAAAAATCATATACCATAAAAACACAACCAAATTGAATGTCAAAAACATAATAACTTTTCTTAACAAAACACCTGACGTGCTTCACATTGAATCCCTTTAAATATATATATATATATATATACTTATATATACACTTCACTTTTACACTTCAAAAATCCTTCCTGAAAACTTATACAAAAACATGATGTGAAACAAGTTATCTAAGAAATCAGTAAAAAGCAAAAAGAAATTACTTATAGTATCAAAATAGTTCATTATAAACTTCAATAGAAATCAATTAATTTTAATAATGAAAATAAATGAATTATAAGAACTTGAGGGTAGTTTGAAGGGAATATTCTCAGCCATAAACCATCCTTTTACTGCTACCTAGATGACTGGATGCAAGTCAAACTCAACTCTTGCGACGTATTCCGATAAAATGGAGTAGACAGAATAACGTTCCGTTAGTGTCGGTAAAAAGTAGTATTGAAACAAATATTTAGCAAGATGGCTTTTCTTATATAACAAAAACTGGTCAATATGAGAGAACTTCTGTACTGTTAATAACACACACACACTTACTTATATATATATATATATATATATATATATATAATATTTCATATATATGTATATATAATATTTCAAATATATGTATATATAATATTTCAAAGTGTATATACTCTTATTAGACAAGACAAAAAAAAGAAAAAAATTTATTATGTTTTTATCATTAGTTAGGAAATTTAAAATTCTCAAAATAAAAACCATGAAACAGATAGGCTAAACAATCCATAAATAAACTAAATAATCTTATTTAAATCTAAATACACTGCTGCAGTAATTAATGTTTGTTGAACATTGTGTTCTATTTATGCAATCCACGAATATCTCACAGAAGAATATTGCTATCAGGGGGACTTTTAGGCAGAAAAATCAGAAAATTTTATGAAAGAAAATCCGGAAATTATTACCAAGCAGCTTGATTATCGATTCAAGCTATTTTATGCATGAAAGTTTCGAGACACTACATACACAGCTTTACTAAATTACACATATGGTTTTATATCTGGGCCTTATACAGAGGTGCTTAAACACGGACTATTCTCTGGTTATCTTAACATCTTAAATGAATTGAATGGTGGGACAATCTTTATTATAATTGCTCATGTTATTATTGAGTGGAAGTTAAATTATAATTCATGCTGTAATTCAGAAGCATAAATCTGGATATATTACTTGATTACGGAACGTCTGGTATCATAATTCCTCAACATTTTGTTTTTATGGCATGGATGACCCCCTGGTACTTCCAGGTCAGCCCTCACTTATTTCCCAAGAGCAAAGAGCCAAAAAGGAAAGAAAACAGCCCGGACGAAAACAAGCGAGGATGTTTCTACTTACAGAGCAAGATTTTGATGTAATAAATTGAGATTATGAAAAAACTAAAGGAAGCTGGCAGGGCCAAATTACAGGAAGTAAAACGGAAAGAAACGCACAATCGATTGCAGGCTGAAAGGTCGCAGCCTGAAATAGGAATTTATTGTGAACTAAATTAAAGTTAACACTTTGGCAGATGTATTTTTTACTCGTTGCTTACTTCTTTTTTCATTTATTTTAAAGTTGGATGTCAGCAGAAATGAGGTTTATTCAAGACCTGCTGTTTTAAGAAGTGAAAGGAAGGAATTGATTTTATCACTTAAGACAAATCCAATGGTGTCATTTTCTTTTTACCTGGTTCAGGAATTGTCTTGGAAAAAAAAAGAAATAAAAATTTAAGTACTTTGACTAAAAATGATTTAAGAATTGCTTTTTTTTCTAAGTAATAGCAGATGTTTTGTTGAAAAGTTGGATTATTTGTTCTGGATTTACCATATTTGTACTGATATTTTATGGCTTGTTATTTTTTATTTTGTTTTGAAAATTTATTGAACAACAAAATATATTTTGATAATCTTAAATTAAATAAATGCTGCATATTTTTGTGTTTTTAAAGTTAGCATCTATTAATCGTTGTTTTAAAAAATTAAATACAAAAACCTAATTAAATCCTAATTAATCCTATGTTTTAAAACCTAATTAAATCCATTAAGAAATAAGACACCATTAAGAAACCTCCCATATTTCTATGCTCCATTAGTCTAATAATACATCTATTTTGTGGAATAATTTAATTAAAAATATGCATATGAAAATTCAGCAGTATATCACAAAACTTAACATAATTTTGTCAGGAAACTACATAAAAATTATATTATATATATATATGAGTTATGTTAATATTATGAAAATCTAATAAGTTATACAACAACATAATACGTATTAAAACAGTTAATGTATTAAACAATAGAAAGACAAAATGTGAATAGAAAGGCAAAATATAATTAATAAAAAAATTCTAGGATAAAAATATTCTACGATAATTTATAAAAATTTATAGGATAATGAATAAAAAATTATAGGATAATGGATAAAAATTCTAGTATAATTGATAAAAATTTATAAGATACTGAATAAAGAAATTTACATATCATCCAAATGAAATAGTTTAACTGAAAGAAGATAATATATGATGAAATATAGTCATATATGTAGAATATATATATATATATATATTTATATTCTACATATGCAAAAATTGCAAACAAACCTATATTGAATTTTATAAATAATATCTGAATTAATTTTATGAAAATCCAATAAAATTTACAACAACGAATACGTATTAAAACAGTTAATGGATAAAGTATAAAAAAGACAAAACGATAAAAATATTATAGATAAAACCATAAAAAAAATAAAATGATAATGAGGGAAACAAAAGAACGATAAAAAGATAATGGATGAAAAATTCTAGTATAATGGATAAAAGTTTATATTATAATCGATAAAAATGTATAGTATAATTAATAAAAAATTTACAAATTTCCCTAATGAAATAATTAATCTGAAAGAAGAGAGTATATCATAAAATATTTTACGTATGCATATAATATCAGAAGAATTGCAAATAATTTTATAAAACAATATGAGTTAATTTTATAAAAATCGAATAAATAATACAATAGCAAAACATTTATTTAAAAAAGAGTTTTTCAGAAAACACTTAAGATAATTGGTAAAATATTAAATTAAAATGGTTTCAGTGCATGTTCTTCCGCGATCGTGCCAACATTTACTTTATTTTATTCTTTCAATTTTCTTAACAGAAAGAGGAGAAAATAACAATTATTTTTCTTATTTCTATTGTTTTTATATCAACATTAAACATATTTCACAAAAACATTAAGAACAAAAAACTGTTGCTCTTACTTTATGTGAGTAAATACGGCAACTTTCCATGCAACCATTCGTTAATTATTATTAACCTCCATTGCCAAGAAACTGCAAAAAAAAAAAAAAATAATAAATTATATAACATTTTATAAATATCTGAGTTAATTTTATGGAAATATATTAAATTACACAACAGCATAATACGTATTAAGATAAATAATGGATAAAACTATAAAAAGACAAAACGATCAAGGGATAATTGATAAAACTATAAAAAGAAAAACGATGAAAAGATAATAGATAAAACTATAAAACGATAAAATTATAGTGGATAAAATTATAAAATGACAAAACCTGAAAAATATAATAGATAATACTATAAAACTATAACACTTAATGATAAAGATTAAGCATAAACCATTAATTAATTATTATTAACCTCTATTGTCAAGAAAAACTACAAAAAAAATTATATTACATTTTATAAATATATGAATTAATTTTATTAAAATCAATTAATTTTATGAAAATCAATTAAATTATAAAATTACAAATTACGTATTAGGATAGATAATGGACAAAACTATAAAATGATAAAAAGATAATGGATAAAACTATAAGGAGTCGAAAAGATAAAACTATAAAAAGACATAAGCACAAAAAGATAATAGGTGAAATTATAAAACTATCAAAATATAATGGATAAAGAATTTCTAGAACAGTTAAAAATTTCTAGGAAAATGAATAAAAATTTTTCAAATCTTCCAAATGAAATAATTAAACTGAAAGAAGAGAGTATATCACAAAATATTTTACAAATACAAATGATAGTAGAAAAATTCAATAAAAATTATGTTGAATTTTATAAACAATATCTAAGTTATTTTTATAAAACCCCAATAAATTATGCAACCGAAAAAAATATATAAAAAAATCCTTTTCTGAAGACAATTGAGATAATTGGTAAAATAATTAAATTAGTGAATGTGCATATTTCAGTACCAACATTTAAATTAATTGGTACTTTCCATTTTCTTAATAAAATGAGAAAATAGCAATTTAATTTTTCTAATTTCTATTGTTTTCATATCAACATTAAACGTATTTCATAAAAACATCAAGAACAAAAAAATATTGCATAAATACCCCAACTTTCTTGAATCCGATCAGTTAAATATTATTAACTGCATTGTAAGATAACTACAAAAAATTATATTACATTTTATAAATATCTTAGTTAAATTTATTAAATCTTTTAAATTATACAACAACAAAAATACGTGTTAAAATAGATAATGGTTAAAACTATAAAAACGACTAAACGATAAAAAGATAATGGATAAAACTATTAAAAGACAGAACGATAAAAAGATAATGGATAAAACTATAAAAAGACAAAACGATAAAAATATAATAGGTAAAAATATAAAAGGATAAAAAGACTAAAGCACAAAAAGATAATGTGTGAAACTATAAAATGATAAAAATATAATGGATAAAAATTTCTACGATAATGGAGGAAAAAGTTATAGGATAATTGATAAAAATTTATAAAATAACGAATAAAAAATTTACATATCTTCTAAATGAATTAATTTAACTGAAACAGGAGAATATATCAAAAAATATTCTGCATATTCATTTAAATTCAGAAAAATTACAAACAAAACTATGTGTAATTTTATAAAAATATCTGAGTTAATTTTATAAAATCCAATAAATTATACAAACAGGAAAACATTTATTTAAAAAAGCTTTTCTGAAAACACTTAAGATAATTGGTGAAAAATTAAATTAAAAGGGCTTCAGTGAATGTGCATATTTCAGTACCAACATTTACTATAATTGATATTTTCAATTTTCTTAACAGAATGAGAAAACAACAATTTATTTTTTTCCTTATTTCTATTGTTTTTGTATCAACATTAAACATATTTCATAAAAACGTTAAGAACAAAAAACTAGTACATTATACTCTTAGTTGATTTGAGTAAATACGGCAACTTTCCATGAAACCATTAGTTAATTATTATTAATCTCCATTGTCAGGAAACTAAAAAAAAATTAGATTAGATTTTTTTAAATATCTGAATTAAATTTATGAAAATCTTTTAATATGTATTAGCATAGATAATGGACAGAATTATAAAAAGAACAAAATGATAAAAATATAATTGATAAAACTAAAAAAAGACCAAACGAAAAAAGATAATGGATAAAACTATAACGATAAAAAGATAATGGATAAAATTATAACGATAAAAAGATAATGGATAAAACTTTAAAAAGACAAAAGTTAATGGGTGAAACTATGAAACGATAAAAAGATAATGGATAAAAAAATTTCTAGGGATAATGAATAAAAAAGTATAAGATAATTGATAAAAAAAATATATAACAAAGAATAAAAAAATTCACATATCTTCCAAATAAAATAATTTAACTGAAAGAAAAAATATATCACAAAATATTCTACATGTGCATGTAATATGAGAAGAATTCCAAACAACACTATATTTAATTTTATAAACAATATCAGAATTAATTTGATAAAAATCCAATAAGTTATACAAAAGTAAAGTACTTATTTGAAAAGAATGATTTCTGAAAACAATTAAGATAATTGGAAAAATATTAAATTAAAATGGCTTCGATGTGCTTCAGTAACAACATTTACTTTAATTCATACTTTACATTTTCTTAACAGAATCAGAAAACAACAATTTAATTTTTTTCTTATTTCTATTATTTTTATATCAGCATTAAACATAATAACATTAAAAACAAAAAACAAAAAACATTATCATAAAAACATTAAAAACAAAAAACTGTTGCATAATGCACTTACTTGATTTGAGTAAATACGGCAACTTTCCATGAAACCATTAGTTAATTATTATTAACCTGCATACCAGTTGATACTCCAAACACATCACGTCCGCCTTGAAGCTAAACAATTGCTGTCTTTAGCAGTCGCGAATGGGGACATGATTCTCAAAGATGCAGCGTCCTCAGGGACCTGAAGATCATTTCAGTTACAGCGTGATTTGCGTACATTCTAAATTACGAGTCATATCTATATCGCTTCATTAACAATTAATTCATTAATTCATTAAAGAGGAGAGCAAATAGAGGGGCAAACAACATCTATAAATGTCAACTCTGAATGAAATATAGATTGCTTTACATGTAAATGTTTTAATATGATGGCGATTTGATGTCATGAAATTTCCCTTGCAAAGATTAATTGTTCAAGCATGGAATACAGTATGCGGTAAACAAATTTTCTGATTAAAATGTCATATAATTTGAGGAAATATAAATATTTATATTTTTAAATATTCAAAGAGAATAATTACTCACATCTTTTAAACTCTCGATAAAAATAAAGTTTTCGAGTTACATAAAATTAAATATATCTTTAAGAACATTTTTATGCAATTAAATGCTTTTGCGATATTTTATCTGTATTAATTTCCAAATATGTAAATCCTTAACAATAATTATGACGATATTATTAAATCGAAATATTAATTTTATTTTGTAAACAATATTGAAAGTTTCACATAAAATGAATTACTTACAGAGATTTATTATGCTATCAGTAGTTACTATCCTTGATTTGGTTTTGTTTGACGCTCTACTGTCATCTTGTGCACACTTTAGGCTAAATAGACCAGTATCTACAATTTAACATGGATTCCGAACCAATAACAAACAAGCATACCTCTGCCAAGTTTCGAATCTGAAGCCAGTGGTACGGAAGGCCAGAGGGCAAGTCGATTGGCCATCAGGCCGCTAATATTTATGAAAACCCTTATAGTTATAGTAATTAAGTACGTATGATAAAAGTATATTAAAAATGTATAGTCTTAATAAAAATAAATATATATATTTTTTTTAAATTTTCATTCTGATATTTCGACTTACACTGAAGTGACAAAAGTCATGGGATACCTCTTAATATCGTGTCGGCCCTCCTTTCGCCCGGCGAAGTGCAGCAACTTGACGTGGCATGGACTCAACAAGTCGTTGGAAGTCTTCTGCAGGAATATTGAGCCATGCTGTCTCGATAGACGTCCATAATTGTGAAAGCGTTGATGGTGCAGGATTTTGGGCACGAACAGACCTCTCGATGATGTCCCATAAATGCTCGATGGGATTCATGTCGGGCGATCTAGGGTGGGCCAGATCATTCGTTGGAATTGTCCAGAATGTTCTTCAAACCAATCGCGAACAGTTGTGGCCCGGTGACATGGCGCATTGTCATCCATAAAAATCCCATCGTTGTTTGGGTACATGAAGACCATGAATGGCTGCAAGTGATCTCCAAGTAGCTGAACATAAGCATTT
The DNA here is from genome assembly GCA_021605095.1 of Caerostris extrusa. Classification (NCBI taxonomy): domain Eukaryota; kingdom Metazoa; phylum Arthropoda; class Arachnida; order Araneae; family Araneidae; genus Caerostris; species Caerostris extrusa. The sequence goes on from BPLR01006159.1 coordinate 141,150, forward strand.
CCAGTCAATGTTCGGTCCAGTCGCACCAGAGGACCAAGTCCATGCCATGAAAACACCACCAGCTTGAACAGTGCCTTGCTGACAGTTTGGGTCCATGGCTTCGTGGGGTCTGCGCCCCTCTCGAACCCTACCATCAGCTCTTACCAACTGAAATCGCGACTCATCGGACCAGGCCACGGTTTTCCATTCATCTAGGGTCCAACCGATATGCTCACGTGCCCACGAGAGTCGCTGCAAGTGATGTCGTTCTGTCAGTAAAGGCACTCGAGTCGGTCTTCTGCTGGAATAGCCCAAGAAAGCCAAATTTCTCCGCACAGTTCTAACAGACAAGTCCCTTGTACGTCCCACATTGATTTCTGCGGTTATTTGACGCAGTGTTGCTTATCTGTTAGAATTTACGACTCTTTGCAGACGTCGCCGGTCTCGGTCGTTAAGTGCAGGCGGTCGACCACTGCGCTGTCCATGGTGGGATGTTATGCCTGAAATTTCATACTCTCGGCACACTCTTGACACAGTGGATCTGGGAATGTTGAATTCCCTAACGATTTCCGAAATGGCATGACCCATGCGTCTAGCTCCAACTAACATTCCGCGTTCAAAGTCTGTTAATTTCCCGTCGTGCGGTCATCATCACGTCAAAACCTCTTCACATGAATAACTTGAACAGAAATGAAAGCTCTGCAAAAGCACTGCGCATTTATACCTGTTCTATGCGATGCTACTGCCATCTGAAAATTTGCATATTGCTATCCCATGACTTTTGTCACTTCAGTGTATTATATATGTATGTATATTCTCATAATTCTAGTTTGCTACAGAGATAAATAGAAACCAATTTTAATAAATTATATATATATAAAGGTAGATATGAACTATATTGGCTCTCTATATACTTATAAAACAGTATTTTATGTATAACATCAAAAATGTCTGGTAAAATAAAAAAATTAGTTAGAAAAGTAAAGTACTTGTGATAAAAGCCTTTTAAATGTGTATATAGTGCATATGATAAAAATATGTTAGACATGGAAACAAAATATCTTCTGATCTATCTATCTTCTTCAAAATATCTGATTTAAAAATATCTTCTATAAAAGTATATAAAGTTATATACTTTTGTGCTATAAAGTTATATACTATAATGTTATTTTCAATAAAATATATTATAAATGTATAGTAAGTATTGCAAAATGTCAGAAAGAAAAAAAAATCGCAAATGTTTAGAAAAAAGGCGCAATTTTAAAATGAACAACAACAAATACGTAAAATATTCAAATATTGGTATTGATAAATGATTAAAAAGAAAAATATATTCAATAAAAATGATTTAAGTATGAAGTTATATGTTTTTAAATAAAATATTTAGATTTTCTTTCCTTTATCAACCAACATTCGTTCCAAATAATCTACCAAAGCAAATCTAAAAACATTTTGTTTATTCCATATTGTAGCACCTCAAGATTGTTTTTTAAAGAAATGGCATAAAAAACGTCTAAATCTTTTCATTTTTACTTTGGGAAAAGAAGTGTTGGCAACTTTACTTAAGTCTGTAAAGTAAGTATCCTGCAAATTTCTGCTGCTTCCGTCATTTGCCATTTAGAAACATATAGCACATATAACAAAAATATGATAGAAATGTTATATATATATATATATATATATATATATAGGTATGTCTTCAACTTAATCGATAATTCCAGTATGTTACTGAGATAAATCGAAAACAATCTTATTAAAATTAAAAGAAAATATTATATTAGAGATTAAAATACTTATAAAATAGTATTTTATAAATAACATAAAAAAATGTAATGTGTGGTAAAATAAAAATATGTTCGAAAACAAAGTACATGGGATGAAAGTATTTTAGACTCAAATATCACGTATAATAAAAAAAATATGTTAGAAATGTAGCTGATTAAAAAAAGTAATTTTCGATAAAAAACGTCACAAATGTATAGCAAGCATGGCAAAATATTATAAATAAAACTGATTTTAACAAAACATATTTTCTATAAAAGTATGTTAGAAATGTGTAGTATGCTAGATAAGAGTTTTTAGAAATGGCTCAGATTTAAAAAAAAAGTTATTTTCGATGAAAAAAGTTAGAAAGTATAAGCAAAAACAAAATGTTAAAAAATAAACTGATTTAGAAATAAAAAGTGCAATTTCAGAAATAAACAACAACAAATACATAAAATATTTAAATATTGGTATTGATAAATAATTAAAAATATATATATATATTCTCTAAAAAGGAATAAAGCATATAAATATTTAGATTCTCTTTCCTTCATCAACCATGAAACTTTCCAAATAATCTCGCAGAACAAATCTAAAACCATTTAGTTTATTCCATATTTAACAGCACCTCAAGATTGTTTTTTTTTAAAGAAATGACATAAAAAACGTCTAAATCTTTCATTTTTACTTTGGGAAAAGAAGCGATGGTAACTTTACTTAAGTCAGTAAAGTAAGTATCCTGCAAATTTCTGCTGCTTTCATCATTCGCCATATTTTCTCATTCTTTTTTTCTCGAGATATGGAGGAGCTTCTATCAATGAAATATGAGGACATCATGAATATCTGATGACGCTAGGGCGGCACAAACTAATATGGTACTATGCGAGAATTATTTAGAGACTCTTTTTATTGTTTTTGTTTTTTTTCATGTGGTGTCTCACATTTATTTTTTATTTTCATTTTATACTAAAAAAAAAAAAAAAAAAAAAAAAAAAAAAAAAAAAGGAAAATACACGGCAGACAAGACTTTTGAAAAGGTCTAGAAAATAAATTGTGCCGTAATTTTTAAAGGAGAAATTCAATTTTCGAAAGCAGGACCTGCGGAAAATTAAAAAGCTTATTATATTCAATAATGTTTTGACTTTTTCTGTCATTATTATTATTTTTTATTTTTATTAATAATTTCTTCCTTTTGTTAGGCAGTAAATGAGAAAAAAATCGAAAAGCTTCTTTTAGGGACTTTAATATACTGATGTCATCCTGCGAAAGAATTAAAAAAGTATATTTCTTTTCTTTCTGTATCAAGATGGAAAGATGTGCTATTTTTTTGTAGCACATATCTTCTTTTGAAACAAAGGAAGTTGGTATTTTTTTAAATACATGCATATGTACTTTAGTATCATGCAGTTATAGTTGATGTAATGAAAAAAAATTATGAATATTTTTATCTCTTTGTATTCAATCGAATTCTAAATATTTTTTTAAATTCTCTTTTACAGCAACAACGACGACAACAATGAACAACAACAACAAAAATCAGTTCTAAGCCTGCGCATTATGCTTTATATGTGCCAGTGAATAATTAAAATGTAAATTTGATTTTGTCGTTGTACGGTCATTTTGTGTCCGCTTTGGGCTATTAGGCCGGGACTACAATTTAATGTAAATTCCGAATCACTCACATGCATCCGTTCTTATTTTCAAATAGAGGAAGTTGATATTTTTTAAATATATACATGTGTACATTTTAGTTTCATGCTATTATAGTGCATGTAATGAAAAACATCAGTTTATTTGTTTATCTTGTATTATTTATTATTCTAAACTTCTCCCTTAAAAATACACTTTTCAGCAAGCAACCTAGTACTAAAAACTAGAGAATTATGCTTCTGTATACATTCAAGAGCCAAAACATTATGACCACACTCCTACAATTTTTGTAATGAACTCGCCTGGATGACGTGATCAGGTGGAAGTGGTATTTAACTGGTATTAAGTGGTGGTATTAATCCATGCCAAGGCGGGTTGAAGCTGTGGGCCAACTCGTTGAGGCAGGTGGTCATAATGTTTTGGCTCTTGAGTGTATGTCAGTGAATAAATAAAAGGTAGAGTTATTGATGAAAATGTATAAATGTTTAAGAAAGCTATATTAAAAATGAAATTTCGACATTGATAAAAAGTTTTACCTTTCTGGAAAATATATATAATTGAAAAACATTTTTGAATTCACCACAGTTATTAAATACAGATATCATTTGTGGTTTCCATTATTTTAATTTTGTAAATACTATATGTGTCAATGCGACTATCTTGGTTTCTTTTGTCTGGGTTCAACAATTTTTCTGTATTAACAACCAATTCAGATATTTTGAAGTTTCATTTATTTGCCATTCAGTTAGTTTTATAAATAATATATACAGGGTAGATATATAAATACCACAGGATTATTAAGGTAAGCTCTGTACATATCTTAACACCCTGTGGTAACAGCTCATCTGCGAGTTCCAGAGGAAAACCAGTTTTTACAACAATGGCAGATGATATACCCAGTGTGTTGCGTTGTAAAGCCATACAAACCCGACAATATGTAATTATATAAAACGCACCTCCGAAACCCTTTAAATTGAAAGATATTGGTTAACAATTTTATACCACAAATACAGAATAGAATACCGAATTATATGCCGCGGTGTGATCGTAAGTCCTTTCGTAATATATAATTATCTGGATAAGACAAATTTTTTTTGTGATATCAGGTAGAAAAGTGTAGTAATTTAAAAAAAACCATATATTAAAACATGGGATAAAAGGGACACCTTGATGCAATTTAAATATAGCCGCTTTACGTTTTAAATTAGTTTTTAAAAACTTTTTTAAATTATTGTTACAGAAATCGGGGGCCTCAGTTAGTTACAGATATTAGATTAAAAAAAAAACATAAAAAATGCATTTATCGACTTTTTTCAATTAAAAATGTAACCATTTTTTTTTTTTTAAAAATTTTTTCCTTATACTGGGACAATACCTATTTTAGAAATAAAATTAAAATGAATATTAAAAGAACCTCATTGAATAGCTTCGAAAAATATTTTAGCTCTGTTATTTAAAAATATGTTTTATAGTAAAACCAAATCTAGCCCAATCCTTACAATAAGGATTTAGAACAGATATTTTAAATTAAAAAAAAAAATCAATTAAAGTTAATATATAAATTATTTAAAAATAAGAATAAATTATTTTTTAAAAACATGAATAAATTATTAAAATGTATATATTAATAATTTAAAATATATAAATTAATAATTTAAGAATTATAAATAAATTATTTAAGAGATATGATTAAATTATTTAAAATATAAATTAATAATTTAAAAATACAAATAAATTATATAAAATGTATGAATAAATATTTATTATATATAAATTATTTAAA